>NC_069449.1:37253409-37272021 GCF_026875155.1 Cherax quadricarinatus | reverse complement strand
ATTGTTTTTTAAAAATTTCCCTGAGGTATCCTGGTAATCTGCTGTTTTTAACCTTAAATGCGCACCCTGATTGTTAACAAAACACCCATACCTCTACAATCTTCAGTTTAAATTCCTAGATAAGTCATCAATTATACTCTCAATCAAATTGGCTAATGCAACCACTCCACCCCCAGAGAGATGAACCCCATCCATTGCATACATATCACGTTTGCCAAAGAATAAATTGGTCCCAGTTATCAATGAATGGGATTGCAAGTTCCTTGCAGTGCCTTTCTAGTCAGCAATTTATACCAATTGCCCTAGACATTCATTCACTGCCCACTCTCTTTCTAGGCAAAGATGCTACATATGACTGGGATCCCTCCCTTAGACTACCTACTTCTGTGGCTGACCTGTACTTATATAGCAGCTCCTCTCCTGCCCTTCCCAATGTCATTACCCCAGCACTAAGACAGATAATGGGTTTGTACCCATTACCTGATATGATGTTATCCACCTGCTGACTATGTCACCTACACCAGCTCCAGGAAGACACACTCTCTGTCTGACTTTTCTGTCTCTGTTACAAAAAGCACGCCTACTATTAAAATATTCTTACCTTGATTAGCAGGGGAATCAGTGATACCTTCAACCTCACTAACCATTGAAGTACACTCGACATAGAGAACAGAGAATCGATTTCCTACCTTCACATCTTCTATATTAACTCTATTCATCTTCTTTTTCATGAACTGTGAACCACTTGCCACTTAAAGCAGCTGCCTCTATCACTGCTGGTGACCATTTCCTCCTTACCAGCTACATCCTTCTCACACTCCCAAAGTCATCTGTGTGAAGCTTCAGCCTCCTATTTTCCTCCTGAAGAAGTAGAATCTCCTTCAAGACTTGAACCTGAGATTCTAAAACACTACAACAAGCCATGGTGCTTGGTAACAGCCCAAGAGCTTAGGCAGGTATGACCACACGTGACCACTGACCTCATCGTATCATGTCACTACCTCCAGTACCTCCTTAGTGTCATGACAGAGGTTATTGTATCATGTCACTACCTCCAGTACCTCCTTGGTGTCATGACAGGTTCTTGTATCATGTCACTACCTCCAGTACCTCCCTGGAGTCATGACAGAGTTTCTTGTATCATGCCACTACGTCCAGTACCTCCCTGGTGTCATGACAGAAGTTCTTGTATCATGTCACTACCTCCAGTACCTCCTTGGTGTCATGACAGAGGTGCTTGTATCATATCACTACCTCCACTACCTTCCTGGAGTCATGACAGAGGTTCTTGTATCATGTCACTACCTCCAGTATCTTACTGGTGTCATGACAGAGGTTTTTGTATCATTTCACTACCTCCAGTACCTGCCTGGTGTCATGACAGAGGTTCTTATATCAAGCCACTTCCTCCAGTTCCTCCCGGTTGTCATGACAAGAGGTTCTTTTATCATGTCACTACCTCCAGCACCTCCCTGGTGTCATGACAGAGGTTCTTCTATCATGTCACTACCTCCAGTATCTCTCTGTTGTCATAACAGAGGTTCTTGTATCATGTCACTATCTCCAGTACCTCCCTGGTGTCATGACAGAGGTTCTTGTAACATGTCACTACCTCCAGTACCTCCTTGGTGTCATGACAGAGGTTCTTGTATCATGTCACTACCTCAAGTACCTCCCTGGTGTCATGACAGGTTCTTGTATCATGTCACTACCTCCAGTACCTCCCTGGAGTCATGACAGAGTTTCTTGTATCATGCCACTACGTCCAGTACCTCCCTGGTGTCATGCCAGAAGTTCTTGTATCATGACACTAACTTCAAACTCTAGTACCTCGTTGGTGCCATGGCATAGTTCTTGTATCATGTCACTACCATCCAGTACCTTCCTGGATCATGACATAGGTTCTGTATCATGTCCACTACCTACGCAGTATCTCCCTGGGTCCATGACAGAGGTTTTGTATCCATCTTCAGTACCTGTCCAGTACCCCCCTGGTGTCATAACAAAGGTCTTGAAACATGTCATACCCCAAACCTCTCTGCGTGTCATGAACAGAAGTTCTTTGTATCATGAGTCGCAATCTCCAGTACCTCCCAGTGTCATGCCAGAGGTTCTTGTAATCATGTCACTACCGTTCCATATCTCCCTGTTGTCATGAGAGAGTCTTGTATCATGTCACTACCTTCACAGTACTCCTCCTGGTGTCCATGAACAGTTTCATTTGTATCATGTCACTACACTCCAGTACCATCCCTGGAGTCATGACAGAGTTTCCTTGTATCATCCACTACGTCCCAGTACCCCTCCCTGGTGTCATGACAGAAAAAAAAAAAAAAAGTTTCTTGGTATCCATGTCCTCCTACCACTATACCTCGTTGGTGCCATGACAGAGGTTCTTGTATCATGTCACTACCTCCCAGTACCTTCCTGAGTCATGACAAGGTTCTTGTATCATGTCACCTACCGTCCAGTATCTCCCTGGTGTCATACAGAGGGTTTTTGTATCATTTCAGTTCCTCCAGTACCTCCCTGGTGTCATGACAAAGGTCTTGAATCAGTCATTACCCCAATACCTCTCTGGTGTCATGACAGAATTTCGTGTATCATGTCACTATCTCCAGTACCTCCCTGGTGTCATGAACAGAGTTTCATGTTTCATGTTCAACCTACCGTCCCAGTATCTCCCTGTTTTGTCATGACAGAGTTCGTTGTATCATTTTACCTACCGTCAAGTACCTCCCTGGTGTCATGACAGAGGTTCATGTTATCATTCCACTAACCTTCAGCACCCTCCCTGATGTCAGACAGAAGTTCTTGTATCCTGTCACTACCTCCAGTACCTTTTGGTGTCATGACAGAGTTCTTGTATCATGTCACTACCTCCAGTTCCTTCTGGTGTCATGACATGAAGGTCTTGTGTCAATATCCTATCCTTCCAGACCTCCCTGTATCCATGACAGAGGTTCTTCTATTATTTTTCACTACCATCCAGTACCTCCCTGGTGTGATGACAGAGGTTCTTGTATCATGTCATTAATCCCAGCACCTCCCTGATGTCATACACAAGTTTCTTGTATCAGTCACTACCTCCATAGCTTCTTGGTGTAATGAAGTGGTTCTTGTACTCAGTGTCTAAGGACCCACAACTGGGAAAAAAAACAAGAATATTGTCCTAACTAAACGTAAAATGAAACACCACTACATCCCACTGACACAGCTAACAAGATAAGCGAGACTTCTTCTCACAAGGAGCTAATCTTCGCCAATAAAATCCCACATACCATGCCCATAGCCGGGGACTACCTAGATGGAAATTTCCCAAATTCCTTCTATCTTGCAACAACTGGGACCGCGGAATCCCGAGATTATAAAGTCACGTAAAAATAACTCAGGGAAATCTGTGTCATTCCTCCATTACTGTACAAGCCGAGCGGACATGTCCTTTCACATGCTATTTCATTACTTTTTACAAGTCACTAAGAAACTAGCACCTTCCCGAAACTACTCAAGATGGCAAGGTTACACCAAGACATAAAGGTTGGTGACCTACAGACATTAAACAACTCTAGGCCAAAATCAACTTACCATTGCTATCCAAATCTATGAGAAACTCGTGCACAAACTAAATTACATTTATAACGGCAACAAAAACATACTCAAACCTGAGCCAATTTTTATTCAGGAAAAATAAAAACACTAATGATGCAGATCATAAAAATGCTAGATCTGCTTTAACACAGCATTGGAAAAAAGGAATAGCGCACTAGGAAGTTTTGTTGACCTAAGAAAAGCTTTTGACCAACAGTAGAACCACGACATCCTAACTCCACAAACTTGAACCTTTAGGGTATAAAGGCCATGCGCTTGCTTATTTCAAATTTACCTTACAAAAGGGTATCAGTATGTCACCATTAAAGCACAGCATCAAAAACCAAAGGGCCCACTGATAGGGATTTCCCCGCGGGGAAAAGTGTCCTTGGCCCCCTGCTCTTCCCCTCATATACATAAAAGACTTCCATCTACCCCAAAACACCTAAACCCAATCTTTTTCTGAACCGATTTAATGTCACTCCACCCTAATCTTCCACCCTCAAACCATTTTTAACGAAGCTGATCAAAATATCGATTTTCAGACACCCAATAAACTACGCTTAACATGAAAAAACCCTACTATGTTTGTTTGGTGCAAGCGGACTGCAAAATTAAAAACTTTTATCGAAACACTCCTTCCCAGACATAATGTGGGCAAATTCCTGGGCCTATCCCTTGACAAAACCTGAATTTAGCACACTATCCAACACAAAACCCAAAAAGTATCCAAACTTGGGGGATCCCTCCAAGATAAACAACTCCGCAAAATCCCCTTCTCACACAAACCCACTCCCATTTATCCATCCCTCACCATGTATTTGTTTGGGGACAACTCGCAACATATAAACCAATAAAAACCCAAAACAAAAAGCTGCAGTAAAATAATCATAAACCCACCCCTGCAACACCCCCCCCCCCCCTTTTCATAATCTAAATTCTCCCTGTTCATACATCCACACTTACTACTGTCAATCTCTGTACAGCCCTTAAACTCTATATCAACCTTGACCAAAAACTTTTTATAGGTGACAGAACCCACAGCAAAACACCAGACAAAAACTCTCTACGACTTTCCCCGTGCCCCGACAAAACCTTTAAAAAAACTCAATGTGTGTAAAGGGCCCAAAAAACTGGAACACCCTCCTGAGAACTCTAATGCGAAATTCATCACCACAAAATTTCCATTAGAAAACATCTTACCCCCCTGATACACCCCGTCAACTAACAACACGAATTCCCCGGGGGTTTCAATTACACTCACCACCCATTTGACCTAAACAAAATATTAATCTCAATCTTAAAAAATGAATCCGTGATACCCCAATACGAAATAGTACTGTGTCAAAACAAAAAGATTTAAAAATTTCAAACTCACAAAAAGTTTTAGTCACTTAGCCAAATACCAACTTCCTATAATTTGTAATATTTTTTAAAAAAAGAATTTTTAAATAAGCTGCCCAAATGCCACCATGTAGGGTTTTTATTTGGGCACTCTGTAATCATTATTTAACTCTGTAAACCCCCTAATAACCCAAAATTTTGTAAAATTTAAAATTTTTAACCTTATAGGAAAAAAATTTGAATTTGAATTAAATGTCACACCCCCAGACCTCCCCCGGGGTCGCGGGCTCTTGTTCAGCAATTAAAGTACCCCCTGCTGCATCCTGATAGACCCAGGTTTTCCTTTTTCATGCACTCCTCCAGTACCTCTCTGGTGTCATGACGAGGTTTCTTGTATCAGTCACTACCCTCAAGTACCTCCGTGTCATGAGAGAGGTTCTTTTTCAGGCACCCCCAGTACCCCCCTGGTCTGAAGAGGGGTTTGTAAACTTCACTACTTCCAGCACCTCCTGTGTCATAAGAAGTTTTTTGTACATGCACTACCCAGTCCTTTTTTGGGGTCAGACAGAGGTTTTTGTTCATGTCACTACCTCCGTTCCGCCTGGGGTTTTACGAGGTTTTTTTTTATCATGTCACACCTCCAGTACCTCCCCGGTGTCTACAAGATTCTTTTCCGTCAAACCCTCCTCCTCCCGGGGTATACAGATGTCTTGTATCATGTCACTACCTCCACCACCCCCTGATGTCATGAAGAAGTTCTTGTATATGCACTACCTCCAGCTTTTTTGGTGTCATGCAAAGGTTTTGTTTCATGTACTACCTACAGTACCTCCCGGTCATTCCTGTAGACCCCGGGGGCTTTTTCATGCACTACCCCCAACCTCCCCCGGTGTCGAAGGGCTCTTTTACATGTCACTCCTACATACCCCCGCTGTCATTCCTGATAGACCGGGGTTTTGTATCAGGCACTACCCCCCTACCTCCCTGTGTCATGACAAGGGTTTTGATCATGTCACTACCCTTTTAAAACCCTGGTCATGACAGGGTTTTTTATCATGTCACTACCTCCACTCTCCTGGGTGTCATGACAGAGGTTTTTTTATCAGTCACTACCCCCCGTCCCCCTGGGGTCAGATATAGGTTTTTGATGATGTCACTACGTCCAGTACCTCCCGGTGTCATGACAAGGGGTTTTTAATTATGAAAAACCTAGTACCTCCCCGGTGTCTGACAGAGGGGCTTTTAACATGTCACACCTCCAAACCCCCCTGTCATGACAAGGCTTTTTATCATGTCACTACCCCCCAACCTCCCTGGTGTCATGACGAGGTTTTTGTTTATTCATACCCCCCATACCTCCCTGGGGTCATGACAGAGGTTAACCCTTTCCGGGGGAAAATTTTTATTTATCCCCCTTACAGAAAATTAATTCCGGACACACATCAAAAAAATCACCAAGAAATTCCCAAAACTGTAGGCATACATCAAAGTAAGGGACTACGTTCACAATCAGCTCCCTGGGGAAAGTACCATTACCATATACCCCTTATCTTTTATAAATTGTCATAGGGATCAACAACTCCAATCACCTAAAACCCCCCCAAAAACCCGCAAAAGGCAGCAGTAAAAATGAAACAAATTTCCCCTCCCACCCCTACTCCACCAATTTTCAAAAGTCGAACTGCTCACCATTAAAACATCCATACTTTTTTTTGTGCTTACTAATACACGAACATACACGCAAACAAAAAACCCCCCATCAAACTTCTCCTCACCACTTAAACAGGATCATGACCACAACACAAGACCCAGATCTCTTTTTGATATGCTCGTGTCCATGTCACACTGTGTAAAAACTATGCCATAAAAGGCCCCAAAATATGGAATTCAGTACCAGGAAGATTTCAAGTAACCCAGGTATGAAAATCATTTAAGGACTCTTCTAAAAAGCCATTAATCACCCCTAGACTAAAATGCTAATTACTCAGTACCATTTACTCACACTATGTTCTCCACATCATAACTGGAAACAATCCATTTGAAACTTTTATCCATTGTTTACAGGGATGTATTGAACCTTTGTTTTCACAAAAAGTATTTTTGAATATAAATATATCTTTGTATTATACAAACTTTGTTTCATTTATAATTACTATCCTACTGTACACTACGAATTAATTACTGTCCTACTGTACAACTGGATTACTCCCTTAGTGTTAAGTAGACTGTAGCAAATAATGTTTAAAGTTTGGCCAATAATGTCTTAGGCTAATAGAGGCTCTCTTTGTATTTGTGGAGAAATTTTCTCAGGAGGGGGGTATCAGCCCTCTTCAGCCCTTTCAGCCCTTCAGCCCCTTTCAGCCTGAGAGGCCAAGCCCTTAAGAAGGGGGCGAGCGTCTTGTTTACTGCCTCCTACAGTGAAGTTAATTGATCACAGATTGCTATGCGACGTAGTCAAGTGACTTCTGCTCCTTGCAGCAGTGTGCAAAGTGTATTTTTCAAATATAAGAGACGTTACATCTCTTACTTAGAGACAAATAAGTAAATTCCTGCTCCCACTTTATTACCATGGTTAAAATAGTGGACATGTTGTTTATGCTTAAGACAGCAAGAATCAAACATTCTGCTTTGCTTCATCGGGAAGTGGCAAGGAAGCAAGGAGTACAGGTCAGCTTTTTTTTTTGTGCTAGGGCAGTGAGGCTTGGGGCTGTGTGGCGTCGCCAGATTAACTTTTGATCTTTCTACGAGAGTGACATGACGCCAGGATAACCAACAAAGAACACTGATCTGTGCGGTAGTGTGGACAAAGTGTCTCACAAAACACGAATAAACACTTACAGAGGAAGTGTGATCAATTCTTTGTGATATGTGTGAACAAGTATTGATGAACAGTGTAAAACAACGAGTGTGCGATCCAACAGAGTGTAGCTGCGACATTCTTCAAAGGAACACTATTCTTTCAATAACTCAACGGATATCTGGGCGTAATTACAGGTCAGATTACATATACCAAAGTAAAGTGTTCTAAACTCGTGATTGTACTACTATTGACTGCGCACGTTGAGTATAAAATCGTGAGTTAGTCACTTATCATAAACCCCGGTTGATATGCGGACCATTGAGTCCAAACAAGTAGTACATCGTCAACAGCCACCAGGTGTATGAAATATGCTGGACCATTACAACACCCTAGGTTAATTTATTATCATACAAATTATATGTTTGATCAGCCATGTTGAGATGGTTTCGACAGCTGCTAGGACCTCGTCTGCTGGGCGGCTGTGCAGGCAATGAGTTGTCCTTTTTTGTTAAGTATTAAGTCTTTAAACTTAACTGGGTAATGCATTTCTCAACAGAATTGGTCGTGCTCGAACCGGATAAGACCACACTAGTGGTCAATTGTTGTACTACAGTGTACAATTAATATGATCCAAGGTCCTTCGAAAAAGCTGTAAAACTGTGTTTTACATTATAAATCAGTATAAATGAGTCCCTCCAGACTCAATCACAGAGAGTGGGCAACCAAAAGAAAACGGGAGCGCACCCAGCGTTCACCAAGAAAAACGGGAACTGGGTGACTCTCCACGGAAAACGGGAGCGGGTGACTCACCCACACCCTGCACCCACTGCTCCGTAATATCGAGAAGTGCTGACCAAGACAACAACCAACAGATGTTCAGTTTGTCTATGTGATGTATATACACAGTGTTTATAAGTTTAATAGACAGAAATTAAGAGACAGATTGTGTTAATAGTTTGTTTTCTTATTTGATCTACCTGTTATATTAAAGGAATTATCATATAAAGGTGTAAAGGCTTTCAAATATATATTAACAGTGAAATTTTATATATGTGTAAGTAATATTCACGGGGTAATTTACAGTTTTACAGTTGACATTTATAGTGTATAGTGAATGAAGTGTATAATATCGTTATTTAGGATTAATCATCGTGGTCAGTGTCACAGCAAACTCAAGCATAACACCAGCCACATGTACCCTGTACCCTTCATGGTTCATTGACCCTCGTGGTAAGCTTTGTGGGTCAGGTAGTGTCTGACTCGATATTGCTGACTTAAGCATAACAAAAACTAGCTGTTTATAGCAGTACAGTGTTTTTTAAAACACTCTAACGTGTGGTGCTAGAATTTTCTGCTATACATTAAAATGGCTTGTTTGAAAACTCAGTTTCAGTCTTTTCACGACTAAGATTACACAATTAGAAAATCTAATTTCAGTCGTTATAGGTTTAACTCAAGATACAAACTAGATTTTGATGATCTTGAGTGTCTTGTTTGGATTATTTACACAACGTCTGGAAATAATTAATTCAGATATTACACATTATGAATTATAAATTTCATTGAATCAGATCCGTTGAGGATGAAATTAAAAATGATTTGGTTACTTTTTAGTAATCAAACAATTAGGTGGACAGGAGTACAGGCTATCTGCGCAAAACTCTGTCACAGAGACCTACTGTACTAGTGGGTCAAAACACCTGTTACACCTGTAACAACACAAGTGTCCCAATTACCAAGCTTACCTACGTTGTCATTACCTATTTTCCAAGGTCATTAACTTCTGAGAATTCATTAGTGGTTTTTCAATCCATAGTAAATTCACGACTGACATTAGTGAGATTGTAAGTTTCAATTACTTAAATTGTCTTGTGAAGGGAGAACCCTATGAAATGATTAAGTCATTTCGGTGGTCAAAAGGCTCTTATCAAATGCCTTACATGTCTTAGCAGCAATTACTTCGATGCTGACAGGCCCCAGAGTTAGACATGCAGTCTTAAATATCAAGCTTGAAGCACCAACATTGTTTTGTCAGACTTACAGGCATTTAGAATCACATTTGACAATAGTCTCAGATCTATAGGTGCTCAAATATGACCTATGACAATGTGATTGGTTATCAGTGGTATTGTACAATAGATAAGTTGTCACCACAACTATTGAACGATTAAATATTATGTTCAATAAACGCTATTTCACTTGTGAGGAAATTAGGGCAATGGTTTACAAACAATAGTTTCATGCATGCAAGATCGAGACAAGATGGAAAAAATCCACAAAATCTGGTGGAAAATAAACCTTCAACCAGTATAATAAAGAGTATAAACTACTCCCACTAAACCACATAATGGGAAATCCCCTTATAGGCATTTATCAAGCTGTGAATACAAAACAAGACAGTAAACGACTGTCTTACATAAACGTTCTCCCAAAAATGTGTACTTTGTGACGGAACACATGGGCACAGTAGTTTGTATTCAATACACATCAATGGAGGCACTTAAAAAACGTGTTCACAGATGGAAAGGTGCATCAAAGTGTTTAGGTGAACACAAGGGAGGTAAATACTCACTGAGAAGTGTTTTAAATGAAGGGTATGATCATACAGCATTATGCCCAAATACTTTTGCTGAACAGCAGAAGACTTCCACAGAATCAGGAAGTCAACAGGCCAACCAGCATTAAATGTGAGGAGATAAGTTTAAAGCAACTGCTCTCCCGATAGCTCTGAGTTAGTTATCTAATAAATTACCAAAACCAATTTGCTAACACTATTTGATCAAGGCTCACAAAGGTCTTTATAAGAAGAACAGTGTTGCAGAAACTGAATAACAACCCTATGCCAAAATACGTTAAGTATAGCGGAGTTTTTTCCACAATTCTGGTAAAACAGACATAATGGACCTAGCCAGAATCACTCGTTGGTCTAGGAAACAGGTAAAAAAGACAGTAGAAGCTGTGTATTAGATGTTTTGCTAGTCTGTGCATGAATCCAGGAAAAAAGAAAAGTTGCTGCACGGAAAAGCAGCTAAGGTCAATTAGCTCGTCCCTGACATACAGACGGACACAATTAGTCCAATGATTTAATCATTGGAGTGATATTATACGGTTTTGTGCAAATATAGTAAGTAAACATGTTGTTCATTGCTGAAACAGCAGGAGGCACATGATATGTGGCCCATTCCCTCTCAAAGTGGGAAAAGAAGCTGATATTGATTCAGTGGAAAATGCACTAGTTACGAGAATAACCGTGATCATGTACCACAGCGAAAATTATCATTACTGGAAGAAATGGATGAACCAGTTGATAAGTTGTGGGATTTAGATGCGATAGGTTTGATGTAAATAAACCAAGCCCACAAGAGTCTCAGACTTATTAAACCAATATTTGGACACTGTCCAAATTAAAGAGGACAGTATTGGGTTAGGTTACCCATGGAAATTAAATCCACCACATTCTGCTAGCAATTATGCATGGCTTTCGGACAGATGAAAGCACAAATACATGAGCCTCAGGAAGAAGAATCCAGAGTTACTGACTGTTCTATGATAATATCATACAGAACAGTTGGACAATAAATTCATTGAGGAAATAGTCGAAGATTAAGTTGAGACAAAACGCTCACAATCTCCCGCACCATGGAGTCAGAAAGATTCTGAAACCACTCCACTACGTGTTGTATATAATTGCAGCGCAACGTGCAAATAAAGATGTAAGCAGTCTTAGTGACTGTATGATGACGGACCCTCACTAACTGAGGAAGCTTGGAGACGTGCTATGAAATTTCGCACAAACCCATATGCCTACATGGCTGATATTTACAAGGCTTTCTTAGAGTAGGACTACAAGAAATAGATAGGGATTATTACTCGATTCTTGTGGCCTGAAAATCACATGATCCTCAAAGTCCTGTGAAAAATTAATCGCTTCAAATCAGTATTATTTTGGTGCTAACATCCTCTCCATTCTTATAGAAGTACTTCTAAATACACATTTGAAGAAATCTGAAAGTCCATCAAAGAAATCTTTAAAGAAAAGTTTCTATGTGGACAATCTTCAAGGTACTGTGAAAAAAGAGGAGGTTTGAAATCCTTATACAGGAAGCCTAAACAGGACATGAAGGAAGCAAACTTGCCTTAAAGGATGTGAATACAAATTCAAAGGCAATATAGGGGGTCTTATCCAAAGAAGATTCCCTGAAACTGAAATTCCTGATTGCAAACAATATGCTGGGATTAATTGAACCACACAGGAAGTACTTTGAGTCTCAAAAAGATAACAATAAATCATGCAGTACACTCACGAAACGTAGTTTACTGTCAGAGGTTATCACAATGTTTTGATCCTCTAGGACTCGTTTCACCAATTACCCATAAAGGGTTTAAAATGCTATGCAAGATGCATGGAAACTCAAAATTTTTTTAGGATGGGATGAGAACTTGCCTCTAGATATGAGTCAAGCATGGGATTGAAATTATCCAGGGAGTGTAAGCAACTTTATCAAATTACATTTCCCAGACAAATAGGTCAAGATGGGAAACAAGTACACATTACATGTGTTCTGTTGTGCGTCAAACAGAGGATTATGGCGCTGTTGCTTACATGAGTAATGCTGAAGGAAGCTACACTATTACTTCAAAGGCCAGGGTAGCACCCTTGAAGGTCAGAATAGTACCACAATTGGAAAAACTGACAGCACTCTACTGTAGGTACAAAATTAGCTGTCATCTCAAAAAGTAGTACTTGATCATCTCACTATTGAGAAAACGTGATCTGGAGTGATTAATGACGGCGTTCTCCAGTGGTATAGAAATAATAAGAGATAGCTGGTCTAGTTTACAGAACAGAGTAGCGAAATTAAGAGATGCAGAGAGATTATCTCTTTCTATTTCCCGTCTCTACCCAAGAGATCCAGCTGACATGTTGCCACGTGGCTTGTCCCACTCAAGAATTTTGTGGATAATAAAATTATGGCTCCACGGGACCGATCTGGCTCTCTAATGAAAATAACTGGGCCTCAGCAAAAGCTTCACACTATGCCGAAGAAAACAGTCTGCTTGAAAACACAGAGAAATAAGTTGTGTAAATTATGCAGCAGCCCACAACAGAAATAGTCATTGAATGGATCTAAATACTCATCTTTGGGTACAACTATTAAGAGTTACAGCTCTTGTCTTTTGATTTTTATAGGAATTAAAACCTGATTATGAATGTCTTGAACCCATAAATATGGGTGAAACAATACAGAAAGACGTTTTCTCTTCAGATATAAAATTTCTAGAAAAACAACAAGATAAATTCCCAAAGAAAACCTGTTATGATTAATTCTTAGACTTTATCTAGATCAGAAAAGATTTATAAGATGTCGAGGAAGAATTCATAAATTCTCATACCTAAAGAAGCCATACACCCAATATTGAACCCCAAGAATCATTGGCTAACAAAACTGATTGTGCAAACGCCCACGTAACGTGTTACATGGTGGGGTAGCTGACACACTTTGTCTTATTCGACAGTCCTACTGGGATACCCAAGGTCGACAAAGTGTGAATAAAACAAATAAAGAACTGTATTCTTGTCGTCATACGATATGCGAGTATGTCCAGTATCCAGGTCACCTCCATATCCCTTTGAAGAGTTTGTCATTCACTCCATTTGAGGTGAGAGGTTGTAGATACACTGCGACCAATAATTATTAACCAAAACAGTTGACAAAGTTCCCATCAAGGTGTACATCTGTTTGTACACTTGATGCTACAACTAGAGCAGTACATCTAGAAGATAGCCACTGACATGTCTGCTGAAACTTTTATCAAATTATTCAGAAGGTTTGCAGCCAGAAGGGCATGTCCCAGACTGATGAATTTCAGGATATGCAACGAACTTTGTTGTGGTGCTGCTTATATAGCAAGATCTTTGATCAACAGATTACACAGATGCTGAATCAACGCCAGATGTAGTTTGGAGTCATTCCTCCTAATTCTCCATGGCACGGCGGATTTTATGAAAGAATGATCGGCATGGTAAACGTTGTTAATTAGGAAGACTCTTCATCGTCAACGAATCGACTATAGAAGAATTCCGTACAGTTGTGACTGAAATTAGAAAATAGAGTCAACAACAGACCTCTAACTTATGTTACCGTATGATCTGGACAGTCTAGAAGTGTTAAGTCCATCTCATTTACTCCATGGCAGAAAGGCTCGAACCTGTTCTTCCCCGTGGAATGATAAAAGAAATCATAGAGGATCCTACTTATTTCGAAACCTGAGCAAAATCGGAAGTAATTCAACCACCTTAATATGTGATTGAACATTGGAGAAAATTATGGCGGAGAAGACTATCTCACCTCATTGAGAGAACACTTCTATGGAGCTGGTGTTCCTGAAAATCATAAGTCCTTCAGACATGGTGACATATGATTATTGACAATGATGGTCGAGTTCCAATGGCCACTTGAAAAATTGTGAACCATATATCCTGATGGCAAATGGAATCATCAGGACAGTATGTTTTAAAAAAAGGTTGTAGTGAATAGCGGAACAATAATAAAACTAGTGCCGTTTTTAGAATTACAACAGTGTTTGAAAACAAAATTAGTGATTCTCCAGAAGAAACCGCACAGGACTAAAGCTGTTCAGAAAGACAAGCAGCAGTGGCTGGCGATGTGAGAAATCAAATTAATGTTAAGTGTGACTAGTTCATGCAGCGAACCTCCGCCGCCCCCCAGTGTGGAGAAAATTTCTCAGGAGGGGGGTATCAGCCCCCCTTCAGCCCTTCAGCCCTTCATCCCCTTTCAGCCCTGAGGGCAAGCCCTCTCAGAAGGGGCGAGCATCTTGGTTTACTGTTACAGAGGTAACTTGATCACAGAGCTATGCGATGTAGTCAAGTGGACCTTGCTCCTTGCCAGCAGTGTTGAAAAAGTGTATTTTTATAGAGACAGTTTACATTCTCTTACTTAGCAGGACAATAAAGGAAATCTGCTCCCACTTTATTTACCATGTATAAATAGTGGACATTTTTGTCTATGCTTAAGACAGCAAGAATCAAACATTCTGCTTTGCTTCATCGAGGAAGTGGCAAGGGAAGCAAGGAGTACTAGGTTCAGCTTTTTTTTGTGCTAGGGCAGTGACGGCTTGGGCGGTGAGGCATCGCCAGATTTAAATTTTGACTCTTACTACGAGTGACACGACGCCAGGATAACAACAATGGAACACTGATCTGTGCGTTAGTGTGGACAAAGTGTTCTCACAAAACATGATGAACACTTACAGAGAAGTGTGATCAAACTTCTTAGTGATATTGTTTGTGAACAATTATTGGATGAACAGTGTAAAACGATGTGTTGCGATCCAACAGAGTGTGTGCGCCCCCCCCCACCATCCCAAAGAACACTATTCTCAATCAACTCATCGGATATCTTGGGCGTAATTACGGTGTCAAGATACATATACCCAAGTAAGTGTTTAACTCGTTTGATGTATACTACTATAGACTGCCCACAGTTGAGTATAAAATCGTGAGTTAAGTCACTTATCATAAACCCCGGTGATATGCGGACCATTGAGTCAAACAAGTACGTACATCGTCAGCCACCAGTGTATGAAATATGGCTGACATACACCCCCTAGGGGTAAATTATATCATACAAATTTATTTCTTGACAGCCCATGTTGAGATGGTTTCGACAGCTTCTAGACCTCGTCTGCAGGGGCGGCTGTGCAGGCGATGAGTTGTCCTTTTAAGTTAAGTATAAGTCTTTAAACTTAACTGGTAATTCCATTTCTCAACAGTATTGCAACCCACTATTGTAAATATAAAATCTCAATGTACTGTTTGCAAAGACATAAAATAAATAAATAAATAAATAAATAAATAAATAAATAAGTTCCTGGTTCTCAAACATTGTTTGTGTCTTAGGATCTACTTGAATTTACTTAGTAAATAATAACTTGAAGTAAACTGCTCGACTTTTATTATATTTCTTTTGTTTTTAAAAATAAAATGATAATTGCAAGTTTTTATTGGTTATTTATGTATAAATGAATATTTGTGTATCATTATTGATAAAAACGGTAAATCCGTAAGGCTCATTCATAGCCTGGGATATATTAGGTGCTCATGTTTGATCTAGGAAAGGGTAACTTCAACGCCTTTGATCAAGAGCTCTTTACTAGCTCAAAAATAGTCTGTTTGAAGATTATATTGGTAGAAACAACAGCCTTCAAATGCGGTTCTTTATTATGCGCCATTAAACTTTTCAGACTGTAGATAAGTTTTGAACTGATTCCTAACACTTGGTGTGCTTATTTTACAACTCTCGAGGTCACTGTTGTTCATTTTAACAAGTAACTTCACATAAGCAACAAGTGAATACATACACACACACGTGTGTTTGCTTCTTCTGTCTGTCATTCTTTTGAATTGTTTATCAGATGTTGTGGCAGGTGTCTGGTCAACACCTGTCACCACATCCGTCACTCCGGCCCCTCGATATCAACGAGTCACACACAACATTAACATCCTCTCCCTCCACTACCAGTAACCATAACATCAATAGCTCTCCCTCTGTGTTCCTAACATTAACAGTTCCCATTATTGTTATTACATTAAAAATAAGGAGAAAAAATGAGGTACAATTGTACAGAGAAACTTGGTTAAGATCTCTCTTCTGTGGTATAAATAAATGAGCCTTTCTGGTGTCACATCTCAATATTCCTCACTCAAGTTTCTCTCCGCAATTGAGCTTCTATTTTATTCTGCAAATGTCGGCTTTATGTCACTTGTCTCCATTATAAATATTAATTAACCTATATACATCATGCATCATTGCATTGTGAAGTTTGAGGTAAACGAGGCCCATTTGCAAGCGAAATCCATCGCACATTAGAGAGAAGTTGCTTAGACGATAGTCTGTGCCTGCACGAAGCAACAGCAAATTCCTCAATATAGAGAGACGACCAGATATTTGAAGGAAGAACAGAAGCCACAGCACAACAAAGGAGTACTGACATTGTAGTCTATAAATAACATTGTAGTCTTAATTACCTGGACATTGAAGTGCTTGTCTGATAATATTTTTAAGTAAATAAGTAATTTTATTTAGATATACACAAATACAGTTACATAGATTATTATACATAGCAGCAGATGTGTAGAGAACCTGGGATAACCCAAAAATGTCAGACAATGTCAGACTTATTTCCATTGGGGTCCTTTTAATACTTAATAAGATATTATCTTCCTCATAGTATAATTACTATACTATAAAGGAGATATATTAGGAATAAGGTAAAATAAGTTTTTATATTTACATATGTGTTAGCTAAAAATAAAAAAAAAAATATTTCCCTCCCTTTCTGTAGCTACATTCATCAGACACTTTTTGGCACTCTTCTTGAACTGGTTCATGCTATGACTGGTTTTGACATGTACAGGCAGTCTGTTCCATTTCTTTATTGCTGTACAATACAAGGTATTGAAGCCTGGCCACTGACTGTGGGTACTACAAAGTTGTGCTCTCTCCCCCTAGTACTATGATTGCTTTGGTTCCCAACCTTGACAAAATTGGCAGCAAGATATTCTGGACACTGTTTGTGAGCAATTTTATGAACTTGATTTAACTTCAGTTGTTTTACTCTGTCTTCAACATTCAGCATATCCAGTTGTTGTAATTCATCCTGGCCTACATGTTCTCTTGGACACAGGTCCAGGATGAATCTTACCATTTTGTTCTGGGTGATTTTGTCAAGGCAAAGTACCATGAAGAGCAAGCATAGTCCATATGACATTGTATAAGGGATAGACACAGAGAGGGTCCTGCTTGTCTGAAGAGGAACTTCAGTCTGACATTCGCTTTCTTGACTACATTGTTCCCTATCAGTTCTTCTGACATACATAAATCAAAAGGGATTCCCAGATATTTTACTGAGGAAACTGAAGTGATGGTCTCCCAATTACACTGGACATTTAAATTATTTACCTTTCTCAGTTTATGTTTCGTGCCAAAGAGAATGGCTTCAGTTTTCCCGAGGTGTAACGATAGTATGTTGGCCACTAACCATTTGCTTCAGGACTCCAGTTTCAATGTTATTACATTAGCTAAATCTTGTGAGTCTTTACCTGACACTAATAGAGCACTGTTATCCGCATACAGTAGGAGTTTGCACTTGACACTGATGGGCATGTCGTTTACATAACATAGGAATAATAAGAGACCCAGAATACCTTGGGGAACTCCACATGCTATCGAAAAGGGTTCTCATTCTGTTTTGTTAATTTTAGCTTGAAGTTTCTTACATAATATATTGTGGTTGACAGTATCGACGGCCTTTTGCAAGTCTAAGGTTAACATTCCTATGAGGTTCACTATCGACATTTCAGTTCACATGTAATCAATCAGATTAATTAGGGAGGTGTCGGTTGAGTAAGATTTCCTAAAGCCTGACTGATAACTATGAAGAATGTTGTTGTCATTAAGGTACTTAACTAGTTGACAGTACACCGCCCTCTCTAGAATTTTGGATATTACACTGAGTATACTATCAAGCCTATAACTGCTGACATTAGACTTACTATTTTTCTTGAAGATAGGAGTAACTCTGGCCTCCTTGAACCCCTCTGGTACGGTATTAGTGGTGGTGGACAAATTTATTATGTGAGCAATGGGCATTGGCAATTCAGAGGCACCATGATGACACTCTTCAGGTCGCTTGTTCTATCTAGGCTGGAATATTGCTGCACACTAACAGCACCTTTCAAGGCAGGTGAAATTGCTGACCTAGAAAATGTACAGAGAACCTTCATGGCGCGCATAACGGAGATAAAACACCTCAGTTACTGGGAGCGCTTGAAGTTCCTGAACCTGTATTCCCTGGAA
>NC_069449.1:37227699-37252909 GCF_026875155.1 Cherax quadricarinatus | reverse complement strand
TCTGCTCCATTGCCCCTCAGGGTGGTTCCTGTACCTGACTCCTCTAATGTGGTGACGGGTTCTTGATACATGGAACTTGGCTTGTCATCACCTTTGGATTGATATGATGCCTCTCTTTCTGGGGCACTGTGTGACCCTAAGGACTTAGTGCTGCCCCTGAAGTTTTAATAATCATTATTATTATTACTACTGTTAAATCTAAGAACTAAACCTCAAGGGCCATGTGGGTGCTGCAGGCCGGATGTCCTAAAGATGAATAATACGGGAAAATTATAGGTCATTTTTCTTAACAAATTACTTAGAATACAACAAACATTGTCTATAAAAACGAACAGATCACAAACTAACGGCTTGGTTGCCCATGGCTAACCAGCACCATTCTGAAATCCATTTGAGAAGAAACACCAATATGGAAAAGCAATAGAGACAGGGCTTAATACACAAAGATATTCTTAAAAAATATTCAACAGGTTCTCCACCAAATTAAAAAAGAAGCCAACAACTGTAATACTCCAGCAGATTCACTGACACAAGAGGACTATAAAACAAGACCTGGAAAACACTTTCCAGATTCTGGGGACCACAAACTTGGAATATTGTTCTAACTAAACCTCATGGATGAAACACCCACTGCATCCCCAATATACAGCTAACAAGATAATCGCTTCTTCTCAAACATTGGTATCTAATCTCCGGGCAAGAAATCCCACGTACAATGCCCGTGCGGGGACTACCTCAGATGGGATTTTCCCAAATTCCTTCTATCTTGTAACCAAACTGAGCTCACGGAAGTCCACCGCGATCAATAAAGTCACTTTTAAAATTAATATCAGGGAATCTATCTCACGTCCCACCATTAGCCCGTGTACAAGCGAGAGTCAATGTCCTTTCGCATGCTATTAAACAAAGGTCACTAGAACTAGCACTTTCCCGACACTACTCAAGACAGCAAGGGTTACACCATACATAAAGTGGTTGACCCTACAGGACTTAAAACAACTATAGGCCAATATCAAACTTACCTTTGTATCAAACATCTTCAAGAAACTCGTGTACGGAGACTACTATTCATTTATTAACGTCATCAAAACATTCTCAACCCCTGCCAATTTGGATTCAGGAAAAATAAAAGCATAATGATGCAATTATAAAAATGCTAGACCTGCTTTACACAGCATTGGAAAATAAGGAATATCCACTAGGAAAATTTTTTTTAAACTAAAGAAAATGCATTTGGGAACAGTATAGGACCATGGCATCCTAGTCCACAAATTGACCACTATGGTATAAGAGGCCATGCGCTTGCATATGTTATTCCTACCTTTATAATAGGTATCAGTACGTCACCATTAGAGGACCCCACAGCCTCCTCAATATGCCGCTTGATATCTGGGAGTTCTGCAGGGAAGTGTCCTTGGCCCCTGCTCTTCCTCAATTTTCATCAAGATTCTTCCAAATATATCCCAACACCTGAAACCCCATTCTCTTGCTGACGACCACAACTTATTTCATCTCCCACCCTAAATCTTGCACCCTAAACCCAGTTGTTAATGAGGAAGCTGCTCAAAAATATCGACTTGGTGAAAGGCCAAATAATAACTTACACTTAAACATGGCAAAACCTACTTTGGTTATGGTTGGTAGCAGAGAAGGTGTTGCGCAACTTAACTTTAGATCGACAACACTAATTGACAGACATTATGAGGGCAAATTCCTTGGACTATTCCTCAACAATCAACCTAAATTTGAGCAACCATAACCAACACATAACAAAAAAAAGTATCCTAAAACTGATGGGGACCTCTTCTAGATACTGATATACGTTTACAGCTATTATGCCCTTCTCACACGATACCATTCATTTAGTTATCCATACCTCACCTATGCTATCTGTGCTTGGGGTTCCTTCTGCAGCTACACACCTTAAAGCCATATAATAACCCTAATCAAAGCTGCAAGTAAGAAATAATCACTAAATCCCATCCCTTGAACCACCCCCCCCCACTTTCATAGATCTAAAATTTACTCCTGTTCAGAAATCCCATTTACTACTGTGCAGTCTAGACTCTACAGGACCTTAAATTCCAACATTAACCTTGCCTAAAATGCTTTCTTGTTGTCTATGTGACAAGGATCCCACAGGCTTTCACCAGACACAAACATCCTCTATGGCATTCCCCGGGTTCGAACCTAAATCCCTTTACAATAAATTCAAAGTATTTCAAAGGACTAAAATCTGGAACACCCTACCTGGAACTCTAGAAATACAGAACCATTCTCACTTCAAAAACTACCATCAGAAAACATCTTATTGCCGGATCCACCCCGACAACTAACTACGTGATAACCACCTGGTGGTTCAAAATTACACTAACTCACCCACTGGACTGTAAACCCAGATATACTAATTATACTTAAATATAAAAATCCTAAATAGTCATATGTTTGACTATTGATACTCAAATATAGACACCTTGTATTGTGACAAACAATAAGCTTCTCCATTGCTAATCCACAAAATTTTGATGTAGGTCACTTAGACTTAATACCATAATCTGAAGGATTTAATGTTAAGAATATCTAAGTCTGCTCGAAATGCCTAGCCTGGCTAGCGTGTCCTAGTGGCCCCCTTGTAATTAGTACAGTGGAACACCGCATAACGAGCACCTCCAATGCGACCAAATTATGTAAGTGTAATTTATGTTAGGTGCGTTTGTTACGTGGTATGTTTGGGGTCGAAAGGGACAAATTGTACTTCACAATATTCATTATGGAACAAATTCAGTCAGTACTGGCAACTGAACATACTTCTGAATGAAAAAATAACGTTAACCGGGGGAGCGTTCCACTGTATTTTATAACATGTAACCCCATAAAAATTCCAAATCCTGTAAACCCCACATTGTAACCATTATAGAGAATAAACTTTAATAGAATTGTATTTGAATTGAATTCCAGTGAAGGTGACATTGCTGCTTTGTGATGCCAAGATTTGTATTAACTTTATTTGCAATAGTTACTTTATTCGTGTTCTGCTGTCAGTGTTATTTTTTGTGAGCTTTCATAATACATTGACAGGATGGATAATGAGAACCTTCAAAACTAGGGAGGCAAGCCCATGTACTCGACACTCATTCAGGTTCACTTGTTCTATCTAGGCTGGAATATTGCTGCTATACACTAAACTGCACCTTTCAAGGCAGGTGAATTTGCCGACCTAGAAAATGTACAGAGAACTTTCACGGCGCGCATAACGGAGTATATAACACCTCAATTATTGGTGGCGCTTGAGGTTCCTATACCTGTATTCCCTGGAAACGGCTGGTGGAGGATACATGATTATATTCACCTGGAAAATCCTAGAGGGACTAGTACCGAACTTGCACAACGAAAATCACACAAACTACGAAAGCAAAAGACTTGGCAGACGATGCACCATCCCCCCAATGAAAAGAGGGGTGTCACTAGCACGTTCAGAGTCCTTACAATGAGCTGGTCAGGGGCCCGAGACTGTTCATCTGCCTCCAGCCACCATAAGGGGGGATTACAACAGGACCCCGGCAGTCTTCATAAGCAGGCACTGGACAAGCACCTAATGCAGTTCCGGATCAGCCGGCGGGCTGTGGCTAGTATGTTGGATTTGGTGCAGCCAGCAGCAACAGGCCTGGTTGGATTCAGGCTCTGATCCACCAGGAGGACTGTCTCAGGCCGGCCGCGGGGGGCGTTGACCCCGGAACTCTTCCAGGTAACTCCAGGGTAAAACAGGAAACATGGTAGGCCAGCGGCACTGTTAGACGTTTTCGTAGACATGCGGGCCTTGGATGCTGCTTTCAAGCCTGCTTGGAAATGTGCTTGCTAAGCCGTTGTCAACCACTTGGATATTTGCTTGTACAGGAGGTAGGCACACAGGAGTCTTATTCGTAAGCATGAATGGAGTGCGGCACGGAGGCTGTCACGGGCACTCAAGCAGTTGCTTATGTTGGTCTGGCAAAAACCGCCTTCTAGACCATATTATTTATTTATTTATTTATTTATTTATTTATTTAGAAATTTTAAGAATACATACAGAGGTACAAAAAAATACAGGTAAGAGCAGCATGCCCAAAGCCACTTATATGCATAGCATTACGGTTAGTTAGTTAGTTTAATATGTTTATTATGCACCCCATACCCATCCTGTGGGCGGTAGTCAAAAATACAGAGGTACATAATTGGTCCAGGGACTGGACCCAAAAGTTTGAAAATAGCTGAGCAAGTCTTACAGAGCGTAATGAACTCACAATTACAAAGGTAATGAACTCCCAATTTACAAAGGTATTGACACTCACAATTACAAAGGAATGAACTCCAGGTAAGTCTGGTCACAATCATGACAAGTTACAAAGGTATTTACAGATTACAGAGGTACGTAATGGGTCCAGGGACTGTGCCCCCAAAGTTTTGATAGCTGAAATAGGATGACACCCGATCTGCATGACTGTCTTCCATTGCAGACACTGCAAGGCTCCAGGCGGACATCAACCAAAATCTATTCAGTGGGCCTGCAAGAAAACAATATTGAAGTTCCAACGATGAGATATTTCAATTAATCAGATATGTAAACATGAGGAATTAAATCTTCATATAGTACAAAACAAATTTCTGGCCACAAAATTAGAGCCGAACACCAACGTCAAAGACCTGGGAGTGATTATGTCGGAGGATCTCACCTTCAAGGACCATAACATTGTTATCAATCGCATTGCTATGAAAAAAATTGAAGGATGGATAATGAGGAACCTTCAAAACCTAAGGAGGCCAGGCCCATGATGACACTCTTCAGGTCACTTGTTCTACTCTAGGGCTGGACTATTGCTGCACTTCTAACAGCACCTTTCAAGGCAGGTGAAATATTGCCGACCATAGAAAATGTACAGAGTACTTTTCACGGCGCGCATAAACGGAGATAAAACTCCTCATTTTACTGGGAGCGCTTGAGGGTTCTTAACCTGTATTCCCTGGAACGCAGGAGGGAGAGCTTAACATGATTAAATACACCTGGAAAAATCCTAGAGGGACTAGTACCGAAAAAAAAACTTGCACACGAAAAATCACTCCACTACGAAAGCAAAAGACTTGGCAGACGATGCACCTCCCATCTCCCACTCCACCTGAAATACGCAGGGCGGTGTCACTAGCACGTTAAGAGTCCATACATATGTGTCTGGGGCTCCCGAGATGTTCAACTGCCTCAAGCACACATAAGGGGGAATTCCAAACAGACCCTGCGCTGTAGTCTTCAAGCTGGCACTGGCCAAGCACCTAAGTCAGTTCCTGATCTGCCGGGCTGTGGCATCGTACGTTTGGTTTGCGTGCAGCCAGCAGCAACAGCCTGGTTGATCAGGAGCTGATCCACCAGGAGGCCTGGTCACAGACCGGGCCGCGGGGGCGTTGACCCCCGAAACTCTCTCCAGGTAAACTCCAGGTTAAAGGTAATGAGCTCACAAGTTACAAGGTAATGAATTCTGTAGAATGGTTAACTTACGTTTCATACAATGGCTACATTCATGAACAAATTTTTTTAGAGTAATGAGCAATTCACACTTCCACACCCGGTCACAACTGTAATGAGTTATTGGTTTGCATAATATGATTGTTGAGTCCACACCACACACACACACACACACACTTTAGTCTATATATCTTTATTATGCACCCCATACCCATCAGTGGGCGGTAGTCAAAAGATTACAAAGGTACATAATGGGTCCTGTGACTGGACCCCAAAGTTATGATAGCTGAAACAAGTTACAAAGGTAATGAACTCCAGGTAGGATCTGGTCACAATCATGACAAGTTACAGAGGTAATGAATCAGCTTCATCTCCTATACATGGTTTACAGTCTTGAACCAAATTAATCAATGTAATGAACACTGATACTACGTCCACACCTGGTCCAATTGTAATGAGTTATAAATTCAAAATATTAGTGGATCATACACCCACACTAGTGCGCGCGCGGCACATACACACACGAGGGCGCACGCGGACTTGTGCACATCGAGCGTACAAATATATGCATACACACCAAAGGAGCCCACCCACACACACACACCCACACACACACACACCAACACCCACACACACAACCTCACACACACCCACACACATCACCCTCACACACACCACACACACACCACACCCACACACACTCCCCCCACACTCGCACACACACCACACACCCACACACGAACACACACACCCACACATTGCACACACACACACACACCACAAACACCTCACACACACCCGCACACACACCCTCAACCACTCACCACACACACGCACACACACACCAAACACACAACACACACACAGGACCCAGGAGAATAAGGAGATCAGTCGCTAGAGCCTGAAACGAATATGCCAACAGTAAGAAGGGAGGCCCAAGACAATATTGAAAATGACATAGCAGGCGAAAGCCAAATCTGCAACCCGAATCTGTTGTACAGCCACATCAGGAGGAAAAACAACAGTCAAGGACCAGGTAATAGGCAAGGAAGGAAGGATGAGGACAAAGGAAATGACCGTTTGAATGTATGTGAAGAACTCAACAAGAGATTCAAGAGTGGTACAAGAGGAGACAGAAGGGGACTCCAGAAGACGGACGGAGAGGTGGGGCACACCACCAAGTGCTGGACACAGTGCACACAAAACCGACGGAAGAAGTGAAGAGGCTTCTGACGTGAGCTAGATAACCTCAAAGGCAATGGGGCCAGATAACATCTCCACATGGGTATTGAGAGAGGGAGCAGAGGGTGCTATGTGTACCCCTAACAAAACAATATCAATACATCTATCGAAACAGGGAGATTGCCTGGAGGCATGGAAGAACAGCAACTGTTGTCCTATCTTTTAAATAAGGAGACAGAAATGAAGCGTTAAACTACAGGACAGTGTCACTTGACATTTGTTAGTATGCAAAATCATGGAGAAGATTATCAGGAGAAGAGTGGCTGGTAACACCTAGAAAGGAATGATCTCATCAACTGCAGCCAGGCATGGTTTCAGGGAGGAATTCCTGTGTCACAAACCTACTGGAGTTCTATGGACATGGTGGACAGCAGTAAGACCAAGGAGAGAGGGAAGGGTGTGTGGATTGCATTTTCTTTGGACTGCAAGAAGGCGTTTGACACAGTTCCCCACCAAGATATTGGTGCAAAATGGAGGACCAAGCAGGATAACAGGGAAGGCACTTACAATGGAATCGGGGAATACTTGTCAGGAAGGACAGCAGCGAGTCATGGTACGTGGCGAGGTGGCAGAGTGGGCCCTGTGACCAGCGGGGTCCCGCAGGGTCAGTCCTAGGGGACCAGTGCTGTTTCTGGTATTTCGTGAACGACAAGTCGGAAGGAATAGACTCTGAGGTGTCAATGTTTGCAGATGACGTTGTAGTTGATGAGAAGATTCACTCGATCGAAGACAGGCAGGAACTAACAAAGGGATCTGGACAGGCTGCAGACTGGGCCAGCAATGGCTCCGGAGGTTCAATCCCACCAAAGTGCAAGTCATGAGATTGGGGAAGCGGCAAAGAAGGCCGCAGACAGGACGGAGTACGTCTAGGGGGTCAGAGCTCAAACCTCTACTCAAGGAAAAAAGATCTCTGGGTTGTGTGTATAAACCGGCACATCTCCTAGATGCGCTCATCAACCAAATTAAATGCGCAGCATATGGGCGCCTAGCAAACATCAGACAGCATTCCGTCATCTTAATAAGGGAATCGCTTCAGGACTGTACACCGTATCGTCTAGGCCCCATATTGGGTATGCCGGCACCAGTTTGGACCCACAACTAGCCAAGCACGTTAATGAAGAAACTATGAGAGAAAGTGCAAAGGTTTGCAACAGACTAGGCCCAGAGCTAGAGGTATGTCCTACGGGATTGAGGTTAAGGGAAATAAACCTGACGACACTGGAGGACAGGAGAGATAGGGGGGAATGATAACGCATAACAAAATAGGAGGGGGGGAGTTGACAAGGTGGACAAACGACAGGGATGTTCCAGAGTTTGGACACAGCAACAGGGGACACAGTTTGGAAGCTAAAGACCACAGATGAATCACAGGGATGTTAGGAAGTATTTCTTCAGCACAGAGTAGTCAGTAAGTGGAATAGTTTGGGGAAGCGATGTTGTGGAGGCAGGATCCATACATAGCTTTAAGCAGAGGTTGATAAAAGCTCACGGCTCGGGAGAGTGACTAGTAGCGATCAAGTTGCAGTAGGCGGGGCCAGTGAGCTCGGAACTCGACCCCCGCAAAAAACATCAAATAGGTGAGTACAACTAGGTGAGTACACAACACACACACACACACACCACACACACACCACTCACACACCACACAACACATCTCACACACCCACACTCACACACACACACACACACTCACACACGAAACAACACACACAAAACACCAACAACAACACCATGCAACATGTGGTAATGCTTTATTTACAGCTAGCAATGTCAGGGTATTTCTCCAGAAGGTTGCAATATACCACTGTGGATAAAATACTTTGCCATTTCTTGAACTTTTGAGTTTGGGGAAAAGGGGTTCTGTTTCTAAATTATTATTTGATCACACTCCAGTACGCATAATGACGCCAATGTGTGACAGTAGTCCATCTGGCATAGTTTACATTTCGTTTGGTCTCACTGGTGGTGGGATTTAACCTGCCAAAGATACTTATGTAACCCAGCCGGAGCCGGTCGTAGGGTCTTCCAAGAGTCTGCTTCTCTTGTTGGATGAACCCAACAGACAATTTAGGGGGGGGGGGGGGTGGGGGGGGGTATTTGGCTCCTCCTGCATGATGGGAATGATGATAGATGACTGACTTGTGTCAATCTCCCCTAAGTCTTAAGTCAATAATGTTCTATTTGAAGTTCTTTTCGTATTATTGTTCTCAAAACTGCTAAATGACAACCCAAAGTTGTAATCTCCCCCTCTTTGAAAGCATACAGCTTAGCCAATTATCAGTTCTATAATGCATCTGAAGGACCAATGTGAGATGGAATCCACAGCTGTGCACTCTGACTCCACTGTCCACAAATCTTACCATATCCCTGTCTGGTCTGACAAAAGCATGGCCACTAAATTTATACTTAATGAGTTGAGAAGCTTTATGGATGACAGAGAATCGTTACAATTAAAGTGCAACCTAGATACATGGACACATTTGAGTGCAAGGTGTATGTTAGTTGTTTAATGTGTTTATTATGCACACCCATACCCATTTTCTGTGTGGCGGTAGTCAAAAGATTACAGAGGTACATAATGGGTCCCAGGGACTGGGCATCAATGTTTTTGATTGCTGAGCAGTTACAGAGGTAAATGAATTCACATTTTACAAAGGTAATTGAATCACAATTTACAAAGGTTAATGAACTCCAGGTGGTCTAGTCACAATCATGACATGTTACAAATGTATTACAGATTACAGAGGCACACCTATGGGTCCAGAGGACCGGGCTCCAAGTTTTGATGGCTGAACTAGGTTACAATGGTAAGGAACTCAACAAGTTACAAAAGTTAATGAACTCACAAGTTAAAAGTAATGAATACTGTACAGACATGGTTACTTACGTTTATACAATGCCTGCAATCTTGAACAAAATTTTAGAGTAATTGAGCAATTACACTTCACTCCCGGTCACAACTGTAGTGAGTTTAATGGTGCAAATGTTGGATTGCTGTGTCTCTCTCTCTCTCTCTCCACACACACACCACTAACACTTACAAATTCATACACACAACACACATAACACCACCACACACACAACACACCACACACACCCACAACACACACACCCCACACAACTCATACACACACACGCACACACACTCAAAAACACACACACACAACTCATACTCACACACACTCATACACTTACAACCCACAGTGGCAATCAGTTCTGTCTGAAGGGTAGAGGCCCTATTATTGATGCGTGCATCCAATTTTCTTTATTGCGAGCCTTCACTCTGTGTGACAACAGCAGCAATACCAGCCTGCACAGTGGACTGGTGACAGAACCCATCGACGTAAATAATTTGTGAAGATTGTTCTGTGTGGACTAAGTTATCATTCACAGCTTAAGGCATCATGTTTGGCTTCAAGACGAAGCTTTGGTTGTGATGTAAGAAGAGTTTTTTTGGGGGGAAATGGAGGAATGGTGTTTGGAAAATGGGTTATATCCCATGGAGCAGGGGAAATGTCTTGTTGTCCAACTTGATATAGATCATGATGCTGGTTCATGCGGAGGTCGGTTCCAGTTTTTTGATCCATTCTGGAAGGTATTGTCAACAAGTGCTGAGGAAAGTTTGGAGGGCTTCTGTGCAGGGAGTTTGAAATGGGCTAGCCTAAGCATATTGCCCCCAATTAAGGATATTTCTTTCAGTAAACACGATCTCTAATGCTTGGAATATTAAGTTCTTTCCGCATATTTAAAATTTTGCAGTACGAGGGCATCCTAGGATGATCCCATCATTTTCTTCGTTTTGCAGTTTTTCCAGCCTCCAAGCTTCCAGTCAGGACACGAGTGCAAGTTGTGGCGCTGCATTATAACCAATGATCTAATATAAGCAAGATAACATCATTTTCACAATTTTAACATTAGCACCTACACTGGGGATGAAAAAACCTGCCAATCTCTAAGTGCTCTCAGTCTTTCTTTGTATGGCGACAAAGTCTCGTTTACAACAAGGGTCCAAGTGTGGAAACTCAAAGGCTAGATACCTGTATCTGCTACATATTCTAGAAGGAGACCCATCATGCATACTGGATCACGACGAACTGTGCCTCTCTGCCGAGGGAGGACGCTCTGTTGAGTATCTTTTGTTACGGGCTGGCTTTAAATTAACTTAGATTAACTAAGCAATGATGAAATAGTGATAAGACATTTTTGTAACAGATAACTATAAAGCACACAATGAGTATTACAAAGACAGCTCATATGGTTGCAGGCATTGTGTTCATTCAGTAGATAGTGTAAATAGATAGAGTTAATAGAGGCGAATGGCTGAGTTCAAATCGAGGATGGAGGGGAGACAGGCGAGGGTGGGAGTGAAAGTGTAGCCTCTACAGCACTTCAAATCAAACATGTTTGTGTTTCATAGGTATATCACTAGTCACTCAGTTCACAAATAAGAGTTCCAGGCAGCTATTCAGTGCGCTCCAACGATATTTGTTGCATATGAGTTATCAGTCAGGGGTGACGTAATAAGCAGTTCTGATATAGGAAGGACCTAGGACTTCACTAAACCACACGTCCTTCTTCCCTCACACTCAGGCCTAACGCTAAAGGCCGATTGAATAGCTATGGAAGAATGTTGTTGTCATTAAGGTACTTAACTACTTGAGAGTACACCGCCTCTCTTAGAATTTTACCCTCAGGAAGGTTCCATGATGTTGGTGAGGGGCTCTTGATTTAGGGGATTGGATCTGTTCTCCAGTGTCCCTGAATTAGCCAGATTGCCTCTCCACATCCCACAACACGGGCCAGCTGTATAATATCCGGGTGTTTTAGCGATTCCACCTTGATATAATTAATATAATCTGAATTACATATTATACGGAGTATATAACAGGCCTATAGTTGCTGACATCAGACCACTATTTTTTCTTGAAGATGGAGTAATCTGGCCTCCTTGAACCCCCTCGGTACGGTATTATGTGAGCAATAGGGTTTGACAGTTCAGACTTCAAGGACCCTAATGGAAGTTTTCAAGGACCTAATGGAAGTTCAAGGACCCAATGGAAGTTCAAGGACCCTATGGAAGAGTTCAAGACCCGGAATGGAAGTTCAGGGTCGCTATGGAAGTTCAAGGGGGACCCTAATGGAAGAATTCAAGGACACTTAATGGAAGTTCAAGGATACTAATGGACGTTTCAAGGACCCTAATAGAAGTTCAAGACACTAATGGAAGTTCAAGGAACCAATGGAAGTGGCTCCAGTGGGCCGTGGTGGCTAAAGCTCCCGCTTCAACATGGAGGGCCCGGGTTCGATTCCCGGCGGGTGAAACATTTCGGACACGTTTCCTTACAACCTGTAGTCTGTTCACTAGCAGCCAAATAGGTCACCTGGGTCGTTAAGTCGATGGTGTGGGGTCGCTTCCTGGGGGACAAGATTAAGGAATCACAATGGAAATTAGTTAGGACTGTCCTCGATGACGCACTGGACTTTCTTGGTTATCCTGGGTGGCTAACCCTCCGGGTCGTTAAAAATCCGAACGAAATCTTATATTTATTTTTTTTTTATTTCATTTATTTTACAATTTGTTTTCAATTTGTGCACACATACAGAGGTACAAAAAATAATATAAGAGCAGTATGCCTAAGCCACTTATAACTATGCATAGCATTACGGGCTGGTAACTTAAAAATTAACTTAACGATTACTAAGCATGATGGAAATCAGTGATAAATCACTTAATGTAAACAGGAATACTATAAAGCACAATGTGAGATTACAAAAGACAGGGTCATTGGTTGCATTCAGTTAGGTAGTGATTCTGTTAGGTAGTGTATTTAAAAAAATAATAAAGTTAGATTCGTGTTTTAGGTTTACATGTTATTGTGATTAATTGTGAGAACATTTAAGATATACAAATTTATAAGGTTCAGTTTTCAGTATTATTTGGTTTTGGGTGAGCAAGTGATCTTTGTGAAGAGACTTGAATTTATAATCAGGTTGTGTTTCTTTATATTTACAGTTATGAATTCCAGATTTTAGGGGCCTTTTATGTGCATTTGAGTTTTTACAAGTGTGAGAGGACACGAGGAACATCAAAGAGTGATCTGTGGCCTTGTAGTTATGGTCATGTGTTCTGTTGAGGTTGGCAAGGAGATGTTTGAGGGGAGGGTAATTTCAGAGTTAAGTGTTCTATGTATGTATTAGGTGGGCCCCAGTAAAAAAAAATAAGTATGGATGTTTTGTATGGTGAGTTTAGGTTTAGTGTATTGAATATTGGTGGAGTGTGCTGCCTTGTAGTTAGAATTTGTTTCATTCTAACTGCAGCCTTTTGCTGAGTAATTAGTGGTCTGAGATGGTTAATTGTTGTGAGCCCCATGCACAAATTCCATTAGGTGAGATTTTGGGGTAATAATAAGAGAGTGATATAGGGCCTGGTGGGCTGACTGTTGAACATAGTACCGTATCTTCGGATAGTATGCCTTCAGTCTTGGAAATTTTCTAGAAAATTTGTTGTATATGTGTATGAAATTGAGTCTTTTATCAGGTGATTTCTATGAATTTTCCCTTGTTTGTTTTGTGATAGGTGATCCGTTTATCATTACTGTTATGAGGCGACATCTGTAGCTCTGTTACCAAAACTGAGAGAAGTAGGTTTTGTCAATGTTTAGTGTAAGTTTGTTAGTCCTCATCCAGGTAGATATTTTCTGTAAGTCCGGTATTTACAGTATTTGGCTTAGATATGACTGGCTAGGAGTGAGAGGAAGACGTATGTAGTGTCATCTGCAAATAGTTGTGGGTTTGTGTTGTAATTGCGAAGCATTTGGAAGGTCATTTTATGTATAGGAGAAAGAGAAGAGGGGCCAAGGACACTTCCCTGTGGGACACCAACTGTAATTGGTTTGCGGCAGAAGAGTTTGCCCCATTTGCGTACACATATTGGCTTCTGTTGCTGTGGTATGACTTGAGGTAGTTGAGGGAGTGCCCTTCTTATACCATTAGTGTGACAAATTTTATGTGGAGAAGTCATGGTCAACTGTATCACAAACGCTTTACGGAAGGCAATGGAGATCCCCAGTGGGGACTTCTTTTTTCTCTATTGCAGTGTATTATGTTCTAGATGTGTATAATAGCATCATTAGTATTTTTATTAGGCCTGAATCAAATTGGCAGGGGTGTTGAGTATGTTTTGGGACGATAAGTAGGAGTAGATTCGTTTATGAAATTAATTTTTCTAAGATTTTTGATGAGAGGGTGTAAGTTGGATTGGCCTATTAGTTATTAAACTCTGTTTGGTCATCCCTCCTTTGTGGATCGGGTGACCCTTGTATTTTGAGTACTGTAGGAAGGTGGAGGATTCAAGGATTTGTTAAAGAGTGTTGCAATGATTGGATGATAGCATTGTGTCACTTTTTTTGTTTATAAAGGGTGGTAAGGTTAAGGTATTTACTCTCCTACCTTGTTTTTTAGTGCGTGATAATATGGGAGAATTCTTATGGGTTAGTCGGAGCTAGGAACAGAGTGTTCGGGTAGTTGCGGTGAGGGTAGTCATTTGGTGATGGGGGTATCTGAGCTTGGGATTTTATCTGGCAAGGTTTTGTCTATAGTGCGAGAAGAAATCATTGAGTCTGTTTTGCTGTTTCTGTTGGTGGGTGTGGGGTTCATATGAGTTTGCTAAAACTTTTATTTCGCTATTTCGTGATTATCTTTTTTTGGTTCCCAGAATTTTGATAGGGTTTTCCAGGTCTTTTTATTTCACCTCGCTAAGTTGGATAATATGTTCTATAATACAATTTTTTTGCCCTTCTTATCAGGTTGGATAAGGATTGACGGAGTAACGTTGTTTTGAGTCTCTGGTTTTGTGACCATTCGTACTGTTTTTCATATTGGTGTTTTGTATTATTTATGGATTTGAGTAAGTTGGGTGTCGTTAGCCATGGACTGTTCAGTCTCTTTGCTGTCATCTGTTTAGTTTTTTTGGGCAGTGCTTGTTTAGGGAGGTATTGGGTCTTTTTTAGAGCAATTATTAATTCATTCGTCATTATCTGTATAGGTTTTCTAGCTCTGTGTGCCAATCGATGTTTGCTATTGCCCTGTTGAGGAAGTTATTAATGGCTGCCTCATTGTGAAGTCTGAAGGTGACTTTAGTAGTGTCTCTTGGGTAGGTAGTTTACAAAGAGTTGTATGAGAAAGTAGGGTAGTGGTCTGTGGTATTATCTGTAAATTTATGCATGATTTTAAAGGGGATATGGTGTTGGTCCAGATGTGGTTAAGTAGGGAAACCACTAGTCTCTGTTAAAACTCTATGTAGGTGTTGTTATGTGGGTAGTATCATTACAGTTATTCATTGTGTTTGTGATTCAGTAAGTGTGGGTCCTGGTCTTGCAGGGATTTTATATGGAAGTCACCCTGAGAGTAGTAAGTGATCTTTGTTCATGCGTGCATACTTGTTATCTAGATTTTCTGACAAAATTTAGGCTAATGTTTGACTGTGGAACTCTGTAGTTGTTTGTTTATCAATGTGAGTGGTTTTTGTAGGTACTTGGATTTGAATTTAGTATTTATATTCCCACATGTTCATCCCTTGTGCAAGTTTAGATGATACATTGTATAGTTGGTATGGTAGTATATGGGTGCCACCCCCTTGTTGTGTCTGGCCTTACAGTTGGTGTATGGCTAGTATCCAGGGAATGGATAGACATCTGTAACTATCAGGCTATGCAGGTTCCAGTAGTGTAATGATGGACATATTGGCATGTAAGGAATTTAGTAATGCTATGAGTGTCCGTAATGCTTGCTTTAAAGATCTGAGTTTGTAGTTAAAGATAGTTATGTTGTTGTATGGCAACTGAGGAAGTGACTTTGATTTGGCTCGCAGTTTGTAGTAATTACAGTATAACTGTTTGATTCATTTAAGTCATTAGATAATAGGTTTGGTATCAGGATAATTATCTATTAAGGACCTAATGGAGTTCAGAATTCCTCATGGAAATTCAGGGACCATAATGGAAGTTCAAGGACAATATGGAAGTTCAAGAACCCTAATGGAAGTTTACAGGACCCTAATGGAAGTTCAAGGGACCAAATGGAAAGTTTCAAGAACCCTAATGGAAGTTCAAGGACTCCAGGTGGATATAATTCACTTTGACCTTTTTTGGGGTTATCCTAGGTTATTCGCTCATAAACTGCTATGTATGATAATTTATATAAGTATTTTATGTGTAGCATAAAACATATTTACTGACTATTACCTGGAATAAACATTTAATAAGTGTTTGTTGAAGGTGTGATGGGGAGCCGTGTGTGACCTTACTTACCCAACAAAACCAAAAAGATTATTATGCTCTTTCTTGACCTACTCAACACGTTAGAAATATTGTTTATTTTAGTAGTAATCTGCTTATATTTACAGTAATCTTGGCCCAAATACCAGTTATTTTGCACACCAGACGAGTAAAGGCTGGATGGTAGTGCAGTGTAAGCTCTAAGTAATATACAGGTAAATAACCATGTTAGTTCCTTCAGCTTTGGAATAATGGCTTATAATAATTATAATAATTATAATTTACTGTGTATAACGGTGATATTATATGATTTACTTTATTTCGGTATTCCATAAAAATTGCTGAGAGTATTTAAAATAGATTTTTTTTTTTTCGCTCATCTGCTCCATTGCCCCTCAGGGTGGTTCCTGTACCTGACTCCTCTAATGTGGTGACGGGTTCTTGATACATGGAACTTGGCTTGTCATCACCTTTGGATTGATATGATGCCTCTCTTTCTGGGGCACTGTGTGACCCTAAGGACTTAGTGCTGCCCCTGAAGTTTTAATAATCATTATTATTATTACTACTGTTAAATCTAAGAACTAAACCTCAAGGGCCATGTGGGTGCTGCAGGCCGGATGTCCTAAAGATGAATAATACGGGAAAATTATAGGTCATTTTTCTTAACAAATTACTTAGAATACAACAAACATTGTCTATAAAAACGAACAGATCACAAACTAACGGCTTGGTTGCCCATGGCTAACCAGCACCATTCTGAAATCCATTTGAGAAGAAACACCAATATGGAAAAGCAATAGAGACAGGGCTTAATACACAAAGATATTCTTAAAAAATATTCAACAGGTTCTCCACCAAATTAAAAAAGAAGCCAACAACTGTAATACTCCAGCAGATTCACTGACACAAGAGGACTATAAAACAAGACCTGGAAAACACTTTCCAGATTCTGGGGACCACAAACTTGGAATATTGTTCTAACTAAACCTCATGGATGAAACACCCACTGCATCCCCAATATACAGCTAACAAGATAATCGCTTCTTCTCAAACATTGGTATCTAATCTCCGGGCAAGAAATCCCACGTACAATGCCCGTGCGGGGACTACCTCAGATGGGATTTTCCCAAATTCCTTCTATCTTGTAACCAAACTGAGCTCACGGAAGTCCACCGCGATCAATAAAGTCACTTTTAAAATTAATATCAGGGAATCTATCTCACGTCCCACCATTAGCCCGTGTACAAGCGAGAGTCAATGTCCTTTCGCATGCTATTAAACAAAGGTCACTAGAACTAGCACTTTCCCGACACTACTCAAGACAGCAAGGGTTACACCATACATAAAGTGGTTGACCCTACAGGACTTAAAACAACTATAGGCCAATATCAAACTTACCTTTGTATCAAACATCTTCAAGAAACTCGTGTACGGAGACTACTATTCATTTATTAACGTCATCAAAACATTCTCAACCCCTGCCAATTTGGATTCAGGAAAAATAAAAGCATAATGATGCAATTATAAAAATGCTAGACCTGCTTTACACAGCATTGGAAAATAAGGAATATCCACTAGGAAAATTTTTTTTAAACTAAAGAAAATGCATTTGGGAACAGTATAGGACCATGGCATCCTAGTCCACAAATTGACCACTATGGTATAAGAGGCCATGCGCTTGCATATGTTATTCCTACCTTTATAATAGGTATCAGTACGTCACCATTAGAGGACCCCACAGCCTCCTCAATATGCCGCTTGATATCTGGGAGTTCTGCAGGGAAGTGTCCTTGGCCCCTGCTCTTCCTCAATTTTCATCAAGATTCTTCCAAATATATCCCAACACCTGAAACCCCATTCTCTTGCTGACGACCACAACTTATTTCATCTCCCACCCTAAATCTTGCACCCTAAACCCAGTTGTTAATGAGGAAGCTGCTCAAAAATATCGACTTGGTGAAAGGCCAAATAATAACTTACACTTAAACATGGCAAAACCTACTTTGGTTATGGTTGGTAGCAGAGAAGGTGTTGCGCAACTTAACTTTAGATCGACAACACTAATTGACAGACATTATGAGGGCAAATTCCTTGGACTATTCCTCAACAATCAACCTAAATTTGAGCAACCATAACCAACACATAACAAAAAAAAGTATCCTAAAACTGATGGGGACCTCTTCTAGATACTGATATACGTTTACAGCTATTATGCCCTTCTCACACGATACCATTCATTTAGTTATCCATACCTCACCTATGCTATCTGTGCTTGGGGTTCCTTCTGCAGCTACACACCTTAAAGCCATATAATAACCCTAATCAAAGCTGCAAGTAAGAAATAATCACTAAATCCCATCCCTTGAACCACCCCCCCCCACTTTCATAGATCTAAAATTTACTCCTGTTCAGAAATCCCATTTACTACTGTGCAGTCTAGACTCTACAGGACCTTAAATTCCAACATTAACCTTGCCTAAAATGCTTTCTTGTTGTCTATGTGACAAGGATCCCACAGGCTTTCACCAGACACAAACATCCTCTATGGCATTCCCCGGGTTCGAACCTAAATCCCTTTACAATAAATTCAAAGTATTTCAAAGGACTAAAATCTGGAACACCCTACCTGGAACTCTAGAAATACAGAACCATTCTCACTTCAAAAACTACCATCAGAAAACATCTTATTGCCGGATCCACCCCGACAACTAACTACGTGATAACCACCTGGTGGTTCAAAATTACACTAACTCACCCACTGGACTGTAAACCCAGATATACTAATTATACTTAAATATAAAAATCCTAAATAGTCATATGTTTGACTATTGATACTCAAATATAGACACCTTGTATTGTGACAAACAATAAGCTTCTCCATTGCTAATCCACAAAATTTTGATGTAGGTCACTTAGACTTAATACCATAATCTGAAGGATTTAATGTTAAGAATATCTAAGTCTGCTCGAAATGCCTAGCCTGGCTAGCGTGTCCTAGTGGCCCCCTTGAAATTAGTACAGTGGACCCCCGCATAACGATCACCTCCCAATGCACCAATTATGGTAAGTGTATTTATGAAAGTGCGTTGTACGTGTATGTTTGGTGGTCTGAAATGGACAAATCTACTCACAATATTCCTTATGGAATCAAATTCAGTCAGTAGCTGCACCGGGAACATACTTCTGGAATGAAAAAATATCATTAACCGGGTTCCACTGTATTTATAACATGTAACGTCCCCACAAAATACCCAAAACCCATAAACCCCAGCATTTGTAACCATTATAAGAATACACTTTAATGAATTGAATTGAATTGAATCCAGTGAGTGGCCAATGTGCTTGTGAAGCCAAGAGTTGATTAACTTTATTTTTGAGCAATATTTACTTTCTAATTCTCCTGTTCTGCTTCAGTGTTATTTTTGTAGAGTATTCATAATACATATTCATAACACAGGAAGCCCAACTGGGACACGAAGAGAGCTTGTAGGTCACGATGAATTAACTCTGCTCTGCATAATTTTGTACGTATTGCTGCAAAAAAACGTTCAACTAGTCTCTGAACAAACATTGTACATCTGGCAATTTTTATTGTATTTATTTATATTTATTTAATAATTTGAAACAATACCATACAGAGGTACAAAAACATACAGGTCAGGAGCACCATTGCAAAGCCACTTGTATGCATACATTACGGGCCTGGCTTAAATTAACTAAATTAACTAAGCAAGTGATGTTAATCAGTGATAAACATTGGTTTGTAAAACAATAACAATAAAACACACATTAGTATTACAGAAACAAGTCATATGGTTTCATGCCTTGCTGTACATTCATAGAATGGAGTATTCTGTTAGGTAGTGTATTTAAAAAAATAATTAAAGTTAGATTGGGTTTTAGGTTTAACATTTATGTGAGATAATTGTGAGAAACATTTAAGATATACAATTTATAAGGTTCAGTTATTCAGTATTTATTGGTTTTGGGTGAATAAGTGATCTTTGAGAAGAGACTTGAATTTATAAACAGGTAGTGTTTCTTTTATATTACAGGTAATGAATTCCAGATTTTAGGCCTTACCTTATTGTGCATTGAGATTTGGCATAGCGTGAGATGGACACAGGAACATCAAAGAGGATGTGTCGCTTTTGTTGGTATGGTCTTTGTTCCTGTTGAGGTTGGCAATGAGATGTTTGAGGGAGGTTTATAGCAGATTAAGTGTTTCTATGTGTGTAATAAGGTGCAGTAATAAGTATGGATGTTTTGTATGGTGAGTAGGTTTTAGCTTTTTTGAATATGGTGGATGAAACAGCCTGGATTGGGAATTTGTTATCATCTGACTGCAGGCCTTTTGTTGGGTAATGATGGTCTGAGGATGGTTAATAGTTGTTGAGCCCCATGCACAAATCCATAGGTGAGATAGGGGTCAATAAGAGAGTGATATAGGGCCAGGAAAGGGCTGACTGTGGAACATAGTAACGTTCTTCATAGTAATGCACTACGGTCTTGAAATTATCTTAAGAAATTTTGTTGTATATGTGTATGAAATTTGAGTCAAATATGCAGGTGGATTCCTAAGAATTTCCCTCTGTTAGCTTTGGATAGGTGATCCGTTTATCATTATGTTAAGAGGGGACATCTTACTCTGTTACCAAACTTGCATGAAGTAGGTTTTGTCCAATGTTAGTGTAAGTTTGTTAGTCCTCATCCCAGGTAGATATTTTCGGTAATTCGTAATTTTAGAGTAATTGGCTAGCAGACTTGCTCGTGAGAGAAGCGTATGGATGTCATCTGCAATAGTGTGGGTTTGAGCAATTGCGAAGCATTGGGTAGGTCAATATATGTATAGGGAGAAAGAGAAGAGGGCCAAGGACCCTTCCCTGTGTTGACACCAACTGTAATAGGTTGATGCGGAATGAGTTTGCCCCATTTGTGTACACCATAATTGGCTTCTGTAGCTGAGTATGACATTTAAGGTAGTTGAAGGGAGTGCCCTCTTCAACATAGTGTGACAATTTTATGTGGCAAGTCATGGTCAAATGTAACAAAAGCATTAAACGTAAGTCAATGAACTCCCCAGTGGGACTTCTTATTTCTCTGTTGCAGTGTATATATGATTCTAGCATGTGTATAATAGCATCATTAGTATTTTTATTTAGGCCTGAATCCAAATTGGCAGGGGATTGAGTATGTTTTGGGAGATGAGGTAGATAGATTCTTTATGAATTAATTTTCCGAAGATTTTGAGAGAGGGTGTAAGTGATATTGTCCTAAGTTATTCAAATACTTCTTTTGGTCGTTCGGCTCCTTTATGAACTGGGTGACCCTTGCGATTTTTAGAACTTTAGGGAAGGTAGATGATTCTAGGTGAAGGGGTTTTAACCCTATGAATCTGTTTTACCGACGTATAAATACGTCTTACAGCCCAATGTTTCTGCCGTATTATACGCACAAATCTACAGCTTCAAATCAAGCGAAAGCCTGGTAGGCCAAACATGAGTGAGAATGGGTCTTCATTGTCCGGTGTGCACTACCCTGTGAAAAAAATCTGGGACCCAGCTGGGGCATTGTGGGAACGCCATCTTGTTAGTCCATTTTCACTATACCTCTCGGTAAGAAGTTCCTCACTCCTCGGCGGATTGGAGGTCTTTTGTTCCCAAGTGATAGCTCTAACAGTGTTGAAAATGTCAGTGACAGTGAATTCCAGGGTTTTGAAGTGAGTGTTACCGAAAAAAGTGCCCAGGATAATGTAATTAGTGATGAAAACCCAGATGACCCACAACCTTCCACCTCTGGTGCTGGGCCGGCTTGTTCACGTTCACGTTCGCCTGTACCAGGACGAAAGAGGAAACTATTTGGTCGTGTACAACACCCAGATGATAGCAGTGAATGTGATAGTGATTTCAAGGTCATTGAAAGCAGTTCTAGTGACAGTGAGGGTGATATTCCCAGTGAAGCGGCAGTATGTACGAGTAGCAAGCGGTCTGGTAGTGTTTCATATGTTGTTCCAAGGGGAAGGAGAAACTCCGGGAGCACATCCCGTGGCCCTACACCACGACCTGATAGTGAAGATGACGATATTGTAATGATGGGTATGAATGATGTGAGTGAGGGAGCAGGCAGTGGTAGTGATAGTGAGGGTGGCACGGCCCATGTGGCACCATCAGCGGGCCACGCTACTACCCACGCTGCTGACTCTGCACAACAACCAGCCTCACCCTACCCCACACTCCCACAACCTGCACTCCCACAACCTGCACAACCACAACCTGCACAACCACAACCATGGTGCAATATCCAGACCCCTCCAGCAGACCGCATCTGGGATTGGCAGGACGGTGACGAGTTTGTTCCCAGTTCTCATGACTTTGATGAAACACAAAGTGGAATAAAGCCATCATGTCCACTTGGGAACAATGCCAGTGAACTGGACTGCTTGAGTTATCTTCGATGAACCCCTGATGGACATCATTGTAAGGGAAACAAACACATACTGTGATTACACCATGGCAAATACAATTCTCTCACCAAAATCACGGCTACAGAAGTGGAAGGAGACAACTGTGGCAGAGATGTACCTGTTTTTTGCTACAATAATGCTTATGCCACATGTGTATAAGCACACTGTCGCCACATACTGGGCAACAGAACGCCTGATTTCAACTCCAGGTTTTAGTGACATTATAGGTGTCATTCATTTCCTGATACTGTTACGTATGTTACACTTTTCAGACAAAACCAGGCCTGACAGAAGCGACAGGTTATATAAGATAAGAAATGTGTTTATGTACCTGAAACAAAAGTGCTGCATGTATTTTTATCCCTTCAGGAAGCTTGTTATTGATGAGTCCTTGATTTTATTCAAAGGAAGACTCATTCAAGCAATATATACCAAGCAAGAGGAAACGCTTTGGTATAAAGCTATTTGTACTATGTGATTGCAGAAGTGGTCTAGTTTTGGATATCATTGTGTACACTGGCAGTAATACTTTGAGAGATACCATGAAGTTATTGGGTATCTCTGGTGATGTGGTTCGAACAATGATGGAACCATATCTTGGTAAGGTGCAAATGTTATTTACTGATAACTGGTACACAAGCCCCTTACTCAGTGATTTCTTGTGAGTGAACTTGTCAGACGTGTGTGGCACAGTGCATCGTAATCGTAAACATATGCCAAGGTTCGACGCTGGCACTCGCAGAGGTGAGGTGCAAGCCTTTGCTGCCAATGACATCATGGCATTTCGGTGGCATGACAAACGTGATGTCACATTATTGACATCAGTTCACCGAAACGAAGTGGTACACAGTGGCAGGCACAACAGAGAGACCAATGAACCCATTCTAAAGCCTGCAGCTGTCATGGACTACAACCTCAATATGCGCTTAGTGGACAAATGTGACATGCAGATTGTGTTTGCAGACTGTGTACACAAGAGTTATAAGTGGTATGTAAAACTTTTTTTCCATCTTGTTGATATCTCTATGCTGAATGCTTATAACATATACAAGTTGAAGACCAACAAAACACCAAAATATGGTGAATTTTGCTTGTCAGTAATCAGACAAATAATTGCAAAGTACCAAGGAGCAACACCTGCAATAGACCAGCGTCCACAAAATTACCAACACACGTCATCTTGTTTCAGGCCTGGTGATCACTACCCCATGCAACTGCCTCCTACTACTGCCAAGAAAAATGCTCAGAAGAGGTGTTATGTATGTATGCATACCACAAAACGCCCACAAACACGCAGAGACACTCGTTTGTGTGAGGAGTGTCAAGTGCCCTCTGCATATACCCATGTTTCAAAGACTTTCACAAGCTGCAGCAGTTCTAGGAACGTGTTTAGTGACTGTACATATGTATATATATTATGGAACAATAGTAATAAACATTGTTTTGTATTGTTTGTTTGTGTAAACAAAGTGTATACAAACTAATAGTGATAAAGTTTGTTCTGTTATTGTGTTGTAAACAATGAGTGTATATTTGAACAATGCACCTTACATTGGTTTCACAGGCCACATAAGTTACCTGGAACAGAAAAATATTGAAAAATGCAAGAAACCTTTGAATTACAGTAAATAAAAGAATACCGGGTGGGCGGCAGTCGCCGCTGTTGCCGTATGCACGTCACTTTCTGCAAACTATGCGGCTCTATATCTCGGTAAGTACTGATGGCAAAATTTTTTTTTTTTTAGGCTTAAAACACTCAGAAAAATATTCCTAACATTTTCACAAGAAAAAATAATTTTTTTTTTTTCAAATATTTGGCGACATAGAATGACAGTTTCAGAGAGGGGCCTGAAACAGTCAAAGGGTTAAAGAGTGTTGCAATGATTGGTGATAGCACTTGTGACACTTTTTTGTATATAAAGGGTGGTAAGGTATTTAAATCTCCTGCCTTGTTTTTTAGTGTGTTGATAATAAGGGAGACTTCGTATGGGTTATTCGGAGCTAGGAACAGTGTGTTCGGGTAGTTGCCAGTGAGGTAGTCATTTGGTGGGGTATCTGAGCTTGGGATTTTATTGGCAAGGTTTTGTCCTATAGTGGAGAAGAAATCATTGAGTCTGTTTGCTGTTTCTGTTGGTGGGAGTTGGGGTTCATCTGGATTTTGCTAATTTAATTTCACTGTTCGTGATATCTTTTTTGTTCCTAGAATTTCTGATAGGGTTTTCCAGGTCTTTTTTTATATCACCTCGTAAGTTGGATGAAATATTTTATTATTATTATTTATATTATTAATTATTTATTATTTATTTATTTATTAATTATTAATTATTATTATTATTATTATTATTATTATTATTATTATTATTATTATATTATTATTATGATTATTATTATTTTATATGTTTATTTTATTATATATATTATTATTATTATTATTATTTTTGGATGTTCTGAAATTTGAAAACAAAGTAAGCGACTGAAGTATTAATAATGTTTATAAAATTGTCTAAGCAGGTCCAAAATATCATGTTCCAAGTTTATCAATGGTGAGTAACAAACCTTATGGTATTAGGGAAGGTAACACAGTTCTGGTAGCTCATCAGCATCGCTCACACTGAGTCAAATTGATCCCCAGTACGGCTGGAAAACATTGGAACATGTTTCTATAAGACACTTGCTGCCCCTGTTCACCCACAGTAAAATGGGGTACCAGGTTTTAGTTGACTGGTGTGGGTCACA
>NC_069449.1:37192110-37227199 GCF_026875155.1 Cherax quadricarinatus | reverse complement strand
CTTTGGGTGGGAATAGGAAAGTGGGGGGAATTCACCTCCTAGACACACGCAGTATGGGGTAAGTGGTGCGGGTCTTATGTCCTTTTCAAGGTCCCCCCCCGCCGCATTCCTCATCATTTAACCCTACGTAGGTACTGATGGAGCACAATTCCTAAACAGTGAAATCCCTCGTGCAAATATTAACAAAAATCTGCACCTTAAACTTTTAGCAAAAACTTACTATGTTTAAGGTAACCTCTGGCATGTCCCCTTAAAAAGTTATACTGCAATCCCTTTTAAAAATTTTTCTTAACAAACCATCCCAGTCCCAACAATACCCCAGTCCGAAAACATTTTTTTTGAAAATATACGGGGTTTCTAAAGCCAGCAACAAACAAAAAAAATACCTTTCATGGGACTGTTGCAGAGGAAAAGCAATGTTCGGGGCTTTCACTGAGCCCAATAAAGGTCACTTAGACAACAAAATTGGATCCGGGTTTAAAAACCTTTAAAAAGATGTACAGAGTAAAAGGGGAAAAAGGGGGGGGGTTGGCCTGTACATTGCAGAGTCACTTTTTGCACAGACTGTAAATCCCTCAAATGATGTAGTGGAAGTTTTAGCAGAAAAAGGGTGGGAAAACCAAAAAACCTAGTCATTGTGATAGTCTACACCCTGGATGCAACATCCCAGCAATTCCGGAAAACAGCTTTTAAAAAATTGCCCACTTTTGGGAAAACCCTTTTCCAGTCTCCCCCAACATCTTGCCCCGGGGGGGATTTAAACTTAAGGCCCTAAATGGAGGAATATAGCAAATATATTGTTGAAAAAAATAACACCAGGAGGCAGCTCTATAAAAACTCACACTCACGCGAGTTTTTTAAATCTCTGCACAAAATTAAATTTAAACCAGCAAATAATAGAGCCTATGCTGGAGAATACACTAGCCCTCATCTTCACTAAAAATGATGATTGAAAGAAATATACCTATAAAAAACAATATACTCAATCACAACAAAATTGGGTTCAGTCATGTATGCGCGGAGCCCCAGCCCGACATAAGAGATTAGTCACGAGGGAGCATTCCCCAAATTAAACTTAATAACAAAAACAAAAAGTGGGACCAAGAAAACCAATCTAACCGATATAGCTGGGAAGATATACAAGCAAACAGCCCCCAAACTTATCCCAAAACAGATTAACTGGGTAGCACCGATGTATGCACAAGGCTTATTCCTCTAAAAAAAGGGGAGTAATGTAAACAGAAAGAGCGGCGCTCCCTTTAAGGGGGAAAAAAATAAAAGCAGCAAAAAGAGGTCAATATATTGAATGCGTAGGGGACATGGTCAGAGAAATAGCAAGCAAAACTTAAGCTAAAAGAACCCTTTTAGGGCAGGAAAATCGGGGGAAGAACAAAAAAGCCATAAATAAAAATCGAAAAAAACCCCAAAAAGTATTTTTTCTCCTATGAAATCAAAATCGAAAAACGTCCAGTATTGGGCCCCTACTTAAACAAGATGGGTTCCCAACAGAGACAACAGGAAAGAGTGAGTACTCAAGTCCCAAATACTGTTTTAGCAAGCCCAAACCAGACGAGGTCGAAATAAAAATGAATTTTTTATGAGAGAGCCAAAAAATTTTTGATTAACACACCCTATCCATTTTTCCCCTGACCCCAAAGACTTCGAACAGGCGATAAATGACAGGGCCCATGCATTTTCCCCCAGGGCCGCTCATGGAACTCTGTTTCATCAAGACTGCAAGAAGCCCCTATCAGAGTTTTTTCCATTTGGGAGGGGAGCGGACACGGGGGCGTCCACAGTTCAAAAAAACAACAGACTGCCCCTCCACAAAGGGGGCAGTAAAGAACGCAAAGAACTACGACCAATGCACTAACACCCCATACATAAAAATCTTTGAAGGGCCTAAGAAGCAAATCCCCCACGCACTAAAACCCCAAATTTCAGTTACACAACCCAGGGCAACATGGGTTTGAACGGGTCGGCCCCCGTCTGTCTCAACTTTGGCCACTCCCCGGGCCCAAAAAGCACTAGAAGAAAAAAGAATGCAGATTAATTTTTCAGACTTTCCCAAAAAACCCTTTCGACAAGTGTGACCATGGCGTAATAGGCACAAAATGCGTGCAAAAAGGAATTACAGGAAAATCGGTCGGGGGTTTATAATTTCCTCACAAACAGAACACAGAAGTAGTCGTCAACGGTAAAGTCCGGGCGCTACGGTGAAAACCTGTTCCCAAGGCCCCGAAAATCGCCCCCCTCTTGTTCCCACCTTATATCCGGACAAGAAAAAAGGGTCAGCCACAGCACCGTGTTTTTCCTTTGCAGATACACCCGAATCGCAGCGTGTCTTCCATTGCGCACTCCCCAAAGTAGGCGAAAAATCAACCCCAATTTTCAGTGGGGGCGCAATAAAATTTCAACGATGAAAAATTTTCAAAACCAATTTAAACAGGGAAATAAATCTTCATCAAGCCCCCAAAAAAATTCGGGGCCAAAAAATAGGCGAAACACCAACTTTCAAAGACCTGGGAGGGGTCTTTGGGGGTGGGACCCCTCACCTTCAAGGGCCCCTAACTTTGTATCAATCGCTTGCTAGAAAAAAAAAAAAAGGGTTTGGTAATTGAAAAACTTCAAAATGGGAGGAAAAGCCTGTGCCTTTGGGTCACTTGTTTATTAGGTGGAAATTGCGCACCTAAAGCCCCTTTTCAAGGCGGTAAAATTTTGCCGACCTAGAAAATTCAAAAAAAGAACTTTCCCCGGCGCGCCCATAAGGGAGATAAAAACACCTCAATATTGGGGCCTTGGGGTTTTCCTAAACCGTATTCCCTGGAAGGGGGGAGAGACTGATTTTATCACCGGGAAAAATCCTGGGGACTAGACCGAACTTGCACACGAAAATCCCCCATACGAAAGCAAAAGACTTGGCAGACGATGCCCCAACCCCCCAATGAAAAGCAGGGGTGTCACTAGCACGTTAAGGCCCAAAAATAAGTGTCGGGCCCCCGGATGTTCAACTCCCCTCCAGCACACATAGGGGGATTACCAAAAGACCCCTGGCGTCTTCAAGTGGCTGGAAAGCCCAAAAGTCTTTCCGGATCCCGGGGTTTGGGGCTGTATGTTGGTTTGCGTGCAGCCAGCGCAACAGCTGGTTGTCAGGCTCTGATCCCCCGGGAGGCTGGCTCAGACCGGGCCGCGGGGGCTTGCCCCCCGGGAATCTCCCCAGGAAATCCGGAAACAAAAAACAGGGTATGCCAGGGACTGTAGAACGTATACGAGACATGTGGGTTTGGGAAATGCGCTTTAAACCCTGCTTGAATGTGCTTGCTAAGCCCGTGTCAACCACTTGGATTTTGTTTGTAGAGGCAGGTGGGACACGGGAGATATTCGAAAGATGAATGGAGTGCGGAAAGGAGGACTGAAAAAGGGGCATCAGCATTTATGGGGTTGGAAAAACCCCCTTAGCCCATATTTTTTTATTTATTTTTTATTTTTATTTATTAGAAATTTAAGCATACAAAAGAGGTACAAAAAAAAAGGTAAGAGAGATCCAAACCCCTTATATGCATGCTTTTACGGTTAGTTAGTTATTAATATTTTTTATTTGCCCCCCATACCCACCCTGTGGGCGGTAGTCAAAGTTACAGAGGTACATTTTGGGCAGGGGACTGGACTCCAATTTTTTATAGCTGAGCAAGTTCAGAGGTAATGAACCCCAAAAAATTTAAAAAGGTAATGAACTCAAATTTACAAAGGTAATGAACCCCAAAATTTTAAAAAAAAGGAATGAACTGGGAAAATTTGGGTCACATCATGACAAGTTCAAAGGATTTCGATTACGAGGTACGTTTGGGTCCAGGCTGTGCCCCAAAGTTTTGATGCTGAACAGGTGACACCCCAATTGCTGCTTCTTCATTGCAAAAAACTGAAAAGGGCTCCAGGCGGACATAACCAAATCTTTCAGGGGGCTGCAGAAACAATATGAAGTTAACGTTAAAAATTTTCAATTACCAGATATGGTAAACATAGGAAAAATCTCTCAGAGTACAAAAAAAATTTGGCCACAAAATAGGGAAAACACCAACGTAAAAGCCCGGGAGTGATTATGGGGAGGATCCACCTTCAAAAGGGACCATAACTTTGATCTCCATTGCTAGAAAAAATACGGGATGGAAATGAGAAATTTTAAAAAACAAGGGAGCCAGCCCATTGACACTTTAGGGCATTTTTTTCCCAGGGGGATATTGTTTCACTTAACAGCACCTTTCAAGGCGGGTAAATTTGCCGACAAAAATGTCAGAAAACTTTCAGGGGCGGCTAACGGGAAAAAAAACCCCCCTCAATTATGGGAGCGCTTGAGGTTTCTAAACCTGTATTCCCCGGAACGCAGGAGGAGAGATACTGATTATATACCCCGGGGAAAATCCTAGGGGGACTAGTACCGTTTTCACACGAAAATCACTCATCCCGGGAAAGAAAGACTTGGCGACAAAATTGCCCATCCCCCCAATGAAAGCGGGGGTGTCACTACCGTTAAGAGACCATACAATAAGTGTCGGGCCCGAGACTGTTCAACTGCCCCAGCAAAAAGGGGGATTACCAACAACCCTGGCAGTCTTAAAGGGGCCTGGCAAGCACCTAAAGTCAGTTCCTGACAGCCGGGTTTTGGGTCGTCTTTGGGTTTTTCGTGCGCCAGCAGCAACACCCTGGTTGATAGGCGCTGATCCCCGGAGGCCTGGTCACAGACCGGGCCGGGGGGCGTTGACCCCCGAAACTTCTCCGGGAAAAACTCCAGGTAAAGGTAAGACTCACAAGTTAAAAAGGGTTATAATTTCTGTAGAAATGGTTCTTGTTTATACAGGCTACATTCATAAACAAATTTTGGTAATGAAAAATTACATTTTCCAAAACACCCCGGTCACAATTTAAATGAGTTATTGGGTGAAATATTGATTGGAGTCACACACAAACCACACACACCTTTAGTCTAATATCTTTATTATGCACCCCCATACCCATCCAGTGGGGGGGGTGTCAAAAAAATTACAAAGGTACATAATGGGCCCCAGTGACTGGCCCCCAATTTATGATAGCTGAACTAGTTCAAAGGGTAAGAATCCAGGTAGATCGGTCACAATCATGACAATTTACAGGGTAATGAATCAGTTCATCCTATCATGGTTACAGTCTGAACAAATTACAAAATTAAAAAACCACAAAACGCCCAAACCCCGGGTCAAAATTTGAAATGAGTTTAAATCAAATTTAAAGTGGACATAACCCCACTAGTGCGCGCGCGCAATACACACCGGGGCGACGCGGGGGACATGTGCACACAGCGTACAAATTATGCTACACACAAGGACGCACACCACACCAACCCCCACACAAACACACCCCAACACCCACACACACCCCCTCACCACACCCACACACACACCCTCACCACACCCACACACAAAAAACCCACACACACACACCCCCCACAGGGGCACACACACCCAACACCCACCCCACGCACACACACCCCCACACATCAACACACACACACACACACACACACCCCACACACACCCGCACACACACCTCCAAAAACACCCACACCACCCACACACACACAACACACCAACACACACACAGGCCCCGGAGAAAAAGGGAAAACATCTTTGGGCCCAGAAACGAATATGCACAGATAAAAGGGGGGGGCCCAAAAGAATAGAAAATGTAGCAGCGAAAGAAAATCTACCCGAACGTTGTACAGCACATCGGAGGAAAACAACAGTCAAGGCCCAGGTATCGGCTAAAAGGAAGAAGAGGACAAAGGAAATGACCGTGAAGTATGTAAGAATCAACAAGAGATTCAAAGAAGTGTTCACAGAGGAGACGAAGGACTCCAAAAGACGGGGAGGTGGGGCACCCACCAGTGTGGACACAGTGACACAACCCCCGGAAAAAGTGAAGGGCTTTGGTGGGCTGATACCCCAAAGGCAAGGGGGCCCGAAAACCTCTCCCCATGGGTTTGAGAGAGGGGCAGAGGTGCTATGTGTACCCCTAACACAATATTTAATACATCTTAAACAGGGGGATTGCCCGAGGCATGGAAGACAGCAAAAAGTAGTCCCAATCTTAAAAAAGGAGAAGAATGAAGCTTAAACTTTCAGACCAGTGTCACTGAATGTATGTATGCAAAATCTGGAGAAGATAAACAGGGGAAGAGTGGTGGACACCCGAAAGGAAAGATCTCATCAAACCCGCAGCACATGGGTTTTAGGGACGGGAAAAAACCCGTGTCACAAAAACCCACTGAGTTCTATGCATTTTGGGCAGCGTAAGACAAGAGAGAGAAAGGGGGGGTGGTTTATTTTTTCTTGGACTGCAGAAGGCGTTTGCAAGTTCCCCAAAGAATTGGTGCAAAAACGGAGGACCAAGCGGGGGTAACAGGGAAGGGACTACAAGGATCAGGGGAATATTGTCAGGGAAAACGCGCGAGTCATGGTACGTGGGGAGGTGTCAGAGTGGGCACCCGTGACCGCGGGGTCCCCCAGGGGTCAGTCCCGGCCAGTGCTGTTTTGGTATTTTTGAACACATGACGGAAGGAAAAGATTGAGGGGTCCTGTTTGCAGAGACGGAAGTTTTATGGAAGAATACACCGATCGAAAACCAGGCGAACTACAAAGGGATCTGGACGGCTCAGACCTGGTCCAGCAATTTGGTCTGGAGTTCAAAAACCCCCCCAAGTGCAAAGTCATGAAGATTGGGGGAAGGGCAAAAAAGGCCGCAGACGGGGTACAGTTAGGGGGGTCAGGACTAAAAACCTCACTCAAGGAAAAAAATCTTGGGGTGGTTAAACCCGGCACTCCCTGAAGCGCCACATCAACCAAATAAATGCGCAGCATATGGGCCCTAGCAAACCTCAGAACAGCATTTCCCACATTTTTTATAAGGGAAACGTTCGGACCCTGTACACCGTTACGTTAGGCCCAATTGGGTATGCGGGGGGGGCCCCAGTTTGGAACCCACCTACCCCAAACACGAAAGAAACTAGAGAAAGTGCAAGGTTTGCAACAAAAAGTCCCCGACAAAGGTTTCCTACAGGAGAGGTTAAAAGGGAAAAAAACCGGACATGGAGGGAAGGAGAGATAGGGGGGCTGATAAAAGAATACAAAAAAAAGAGGGGGGTTGCAAAGGGGGACAAAGACGGTGTTCCGAGTTTGGACCCCGCAACAAAGGGGAAAGTTGGAAATAAAGACACAGATAATCCAGGGTGTTAGGAAGTATTTTTTCAGCCACAGAGAGTCAGTAATGGATGTTTGGGAAGCGATGTGTGGAGGGAGGATCCTAATACTTTAAGCGAGGTTTGATAAACTCCGGTCAGGGAAGGGGACCTAGTCGATATAAGAGGGGGGCCCGGAGCTGGATCGGGCCCCCCCAACCTCAACTAGGGGTCAACTGGGAGTACACACACACACACACACACACAAAACACACACACACAACAAAACACACCCCTCAACACACCCCCACCACACACACACACACCACACCCAAAAACACACACACACCACACACACACACACCACATCACACATGTGGTAATGCTTTTTTTACGCTAGCAAGTCAGGGGATTTCTCCAGAATGGTCTGCAATATACCCCTGTGGATAAAATCTTTGCCCCTTTCTTGAACTTTTTTGAGTGAGTTGTTTTAAATTCATTAATTTGATCCACTCCAGTAATAAAGACGCAAATGTGTGCAGAGTCCACTGGCAAAATTTTTATTTGTTTGGTCTACATCTGGTGGTGGTGATTTAACCTCCAAAGATACTTGTAAACCCCGCCCGGGGCGGGCAGTAGTGAAATCCAGGTTGCTTATCTTGTTGATGACCCGAAAGTGGCTCCCCCTGCATGATGGGAAAGATGATGATGGGGCTGACTTGTGTTCTCCCCAAGTTAATCAATAAAGTTCTTTGAAAGTTCTTTTTTATTGTTTTCAAATGAAAGACAACCCCAAATTGTAATTACCCCCCCCTTTGAAAGCATACAGCTTTTGCCAATTTATCAGTTCTATCATGCACCGAAAACCCAAAGTGAGATGGGAAACCCGCAGTGATCTGACTCCACTGTCCCCAATCTTACCCTATCTATGTCTGGCTTCTGAAAAAGATGCCCAAATTTATACTTAATGAGTTGAGAGCATTTATGGATGACAGAGAATCAGTTACAATTAAAGTGTCAACCCTTTTACATGGACAATTTTTAGTGCAAGGGGGTATGTTAGTTGTTAATAGTTTTTTTATGCCCCATTCCCATCCTTGGGGGGGGTAGTCAAAAAAATTACAGAGGTACATAATGGGTCAGGGACTGGGCCTCAATTTTTTAAGCTGAGAAGTTACAGGGTAAAGAAATTACAATTTTCAAAAGGTAAAAACTCACAATTTACAAAGGAAAGAATCCAGGTAGGGCAGTCACAACATGACAAGTTACAAAATATTTTTCGTTACAAAGGACACAATGGGTCCCCGGGGGCCGGGGTCCAAAGTTTTGTGGTGAACTAGGTACAAGGTAATGAACTCAAAAGTTCAAAGGGAATGAATCACAAGTTACAAAAAGGTAATGAATACTGTAAGAATGGTTATTTCGTTTTTACATGGGGCAATCTGAACAAATTTTAAGTAATGAGCAATTACACTTCCACTCCCCGGGACAACTGTATTTATTGGTGCAAATGTTGATTGCTGAGTCTCTCTCTCTCTCTCTCAAACACACAACCCCACACATCAAATTTTATACACACACAAATAAACACAACACCACCACACACACAACACACCAAAACACACACACACACAAACTCATACACACACACGCACACACACTCAAACCAAAACACACACACTTACACACACACACTCATACAAAAACAACAGTGGGAAAAAAGTTTTGTTGAAGGAGAGCCCCGTTATTGTGCTTGCTCCAATTTCTTTATGAGAGCCATCCCTGTGTGACAACACCACTACCAGTGCACCATGGAGGTGAACAGAACATCGATAAATAATTTGGAAAGATTGTCTGTGGCTAATTACAATACAGCTTAAAAGGGATCATGTTGGCTTCAAGACGAAACTTTGGTTGTGATTTAAGAAGAGTTTTGGGGGGGAAAAAGGGGTGGTAGTTTGGAAAGGGGTAAAATCCCAGGAGCAGGGGAAAAGTCTTGTTGCCAATTTTAGATCATGTAGCTGTTCTTTGGGGGGCGTTCCTTTTTTTTGTCCTCTGGAAGGATGTTCACCAGTGCTGAGGGAAAAATTTTGGGGGGTTCTTGCAGGGGTTTGAATGGGCTAGCCAAAACTATTGACCCCAATAAGGATATTTTTTTTCAGTAACACGTCTCTAATGCTTGGAATATTTAAATTCTTTCCGATTTTAAAATTTTGGGAGTACAGGGATCCTAGGATGATCCTCATTGCTTCGTTTTGCAGTTTTTCCAGCCCTCCAAGCTTCCAGTCAGACACGAGTGCAAGTAGTGGCGCTGCATAATCAACCAATGATCTAATATAAGCAAGATACATCATTTTCACAATTTTAACATTAGCACCATACCTGGGATGAAAACCTGCCACAACTCTAAGTGCTCTCAGTCTTTCTTTGTATTGGCGACAAAGTCTCGTTACAACAGGTCCAAGTAGTGGAACCTCAAAGCCTAGATACCTGTATCTGCTTACATATTCTAGAAGAGACCCATCATGCAACTGGATCCGACGAACTGTGCCTCTCTGCCGAGGAGGACGCCTGTTGAGTATCTTTGTTTACGGGCTGGCTTAAAATTAACTTAAGATTAACTAAGCAATGATGAAATCAGTGATAAGACATTATTGTAAACAGATAACTATAAAGCACAAATGAGTATTACAAAGACAGCTCATATGGTTGCATGCATTGCTGTTCATTCAGTAGATAGAGTAAATAGATAGAGTAAATAGAGGCGAATGGCTGAGTTCCAAATCGAGGAAGGAGGGGAGACAGGCGAGGTGGAGTGAAAGTGTAGCCTCCTACAGCCACTTCAAATCAACATGTTTGTGTTTCACTAGGTATATCACTAGTCACAGTTCACACATAAGAGTTCCAGCAGCAATTCAGCTGCGCTCCAACGATATTTGTTGCATGATGAGTTATCAGTCGGGTGAGATAAGCAGTTCTGATATAGAAGACCTAGGACTTCACTCAACACACACGTCCTCTTCCCTCAACCACTCAGGCCTAACGCTAAAGCCCGATTGATAGCTATGGAGAATGTTGTTGTCATTAAGGTACTTAACTACTTGAGAGTACACCGCCCTCTCTAGAATTTTACCCTCAAGGAAGGTTCCTTGATGTTGGTGAGGGGCTCTTGATTTAGGGAATTGGATCTGTGCTCCAGTTCCCTGAATTAAGCCTGAATGCCTTCCACATCCCCCCCCAGGCGCTGTATAATCCTCCGGGTTTAGCGCTTCCACCTTGATTATAATAATAATAATCTAGAATTTTAAATATTATACTGAGTATACTAACAGGCCTATAGTTGCTGACATCAGACCTACTATTTTTCTTGAAGATAGGAGTAACTCTGGCCTCCTTGAACCCCCTCCGGTACGGTATTATGTGAGCAATAGGGATTGACAGTTCAGACGTTCAAGGACCCTAATGGAAGTTCAAGGACCCTAATGGAAGTTCAAGGACCCAATGGAAGTTCAAGGACCCTAATGGAAGTTCAAGAACCCTAATGGAAGTTCAAGGACGCTAATGGAAGTTCAAGGACCCTAATGGAAGTTCAAGGACCCTAATGGAAGTTCAAGGATACTAATGGACGTTCAAGGACCCTAATAGAAGTTCAAGGACCCTAATGGAAGTTCAAGGACCCAATGGAAGTGGCCCAGTGGCGTGGTGGCTAAAGCTCCCGCTTCACACATGGAGGGCCCGGGTTCGATTCCCGGCGGGTGGAAACATTTCGACACGTTTCCTTACACCTGTTGTCCTGTTCACCTAGCAGCAAATAGGTACCTGGGTGTTAGTCGACTGGTGTGGGTCGCATCCTGGGGGACAAGATTAAGGACCCCAATGGAAATAAGTTAGACAGTCCTCGATGACGCACTGACTTTCTTGGGTTATCCTGGGTGGCTAACCCTCCGGGGTTAAAAATCCGAACGAAATCTTATATTTATTTTTTTTTTATTTTCAATTTATTTTCAATTTGTTTTCAATTTGTGCACACATACAGAGGTACAAAAAAATACAGATAAGAGCAGTATGCCAAAGCCACTTATACTATGCATAGCATTACGGGCTGGCTTAAAATTAACTTAAGATTAACTAAGCAATGATGAAATCAGTGATAAAACATTAATGTAAACAGATTACTATAAAGCACAAGTGAGTATTACAAAGACAGGTCATATGGTTGCATTCAGTTAGGTAGTGATTCTGTTAGGTAGTGTATTTAAAAAATAATAAAGTTAGATTCGGTTTTAGTTTAACATTTATGTGATATAATTGTGAGAAACATTTAAGATATACAATTTATAAGGTTCAGTTATTCAGTATTTATTTGGTTTTGGGTGAGCAAGTGATCTTTGAGAAGAGACTTGAATTTATAATCAGGTAGTGTTTCTTTTATATTTACAGGTAATGAATTCCAGATTTTAGGGCCTTTTATGTGCATTGAGTTTTTCCATAGTGTGAGATGGACACGAGGAACATCAAAGAGTGATCTGTGCCTTGTGTTATGGTCATGTGTTCTGTTGAGGTTGGCAAGGAGATGTTTGAGGGGAGGGTTAATATCAGAGTTAAGTGTTCTATGTATGTAATAGGTGCAGTAATAAGTATGGATGTTTTGTATGGTGAGTAGGTTTAGTGTATTGAATATTGGTGGAGTGTGCTGCCTGTAGTGAGAATTTGTTATCATTCTAACTGCAGCCTTTTGCTGAGTAATTAGTGGTCTGAGATGGTTAATTGTTGTTGAGCCCCATGCACAAATTCCATAGGTGAGATAGGGGTAAATAAGAGAGTGATATAGGGCCAGGAGGGCTGACTGTGGAACATAGTACCGTATCTTCGATAGTATGCCTACAGTCTTGGAAATTTTCTTAGAAATTTGTTGTATATGTGTATGAAATTTGAGTCTATTATCAAGGTGAATTCCTAAGAATTTTCCCTCTGTTAGTTTTGTGATAGGTGATCCGTTTATCATTATGTTAAGAGGGACATCTGTAGCTCTGTTACCAAACTGAATGAAGTAGGTTTTGTCAATGTTTAGTGTAAGTTTGTTAGTCCTCATCCAGGTAGATATTTTCTGTAATTCGGTATTTACAGTATTGGCTAGCGTGACTGGGCTCGGGTGAGAGAAGACGTATGTAGTGTCATCTGCAAATAGTGTGGGTTTGAGTAATTGCGAAGCATTTGGAAGGTCATTTATGTATAGGAGAAAGAGAAGAGGGCCAAGGACACTTCCCTGTGGGACACCAACTGTAATTGGTTGCGCAGAAGAGTTTGCCCCATTTGCGTACACATATTGGCTTCTGTTGCTGAGGTATGACTTGAGGTAGTTGAGGGAGTGCCCTCTTATACCATAGTGTGACAATTTTATGTGGAGCAAGTCATGGTCAACTGTATCAAAAGCTTTACGTAAGTCAATGAAGATCCCCAGTGGGACTTCTTTTTTCTCTATTGCAGTGTATATATGTTCTAGCATGTGTATAATAGCATCATTAGTATTTTTATTAGGCCTGAACCCAAATTGGCGGGGGTTGAGTATGTTTTGGGAGATAAGGTAGGAGTAGATTCGTTTATGAATTAATTTTTCAAAGATTTTGAGAGAGGGTGTAAGTTGGATATTGGCCTATAGTTATTCAACTCTGTTTGGTCTCCTCCTTTGTGGATCGGGGTGACCCTTGCTATTTTGAGTACTGTAGGGAAGGTGGAGGATTCAATGGATTTGTTAAAGAGTGTTGCAATGATTGGTGATAGCATTGTGACACTTTTTTGTATATAAAGGGTGGTAAGGTATTTAAATCTCCTACCTTGTTTTTTAGTGCGTTGATAATATGGGAGACTTCATATGGGTTAGTCGGAGCTAGGAACAGAGTGTTCGGGTAGTTGCCGGTGAGGTAGTCATTTGGTGGGGTATCTGAGCTTGGGATTTTATTGGCAAGGTTTTGTCCTATAGTGGAGAAGAAATCTTTGAGTCTGTTTGCTGTTTCTGTTGGTGGGGAGTTGGGGTTCATCTGATTTTGCTAATTTTATTTCGCTATTTCGTGATATTTTTTTTTGTTCCAGAATTTCTGATAGGGTTTTCCAGGTCTTTTTTATATCACCTCGTAAGTTGGATAATCTGTTCTCATAATACAATTTTTTTGCCCTTCTTATCAGGCTGGTTAGGATTGACGAGTAACGTTTTGTTTGGTCTCTGGTTATGTGACCCATTCTGTACTGTTTTTTCATATTGGTGTTTTGTATTTATGGATTTGAGAATGCTGGGTGTTAGCCAGGGACTGTTCAGTCTCTTTGCTGTCATCTGTTTAGTTTTTTTAGGGCAGTGCTTGTTATAGAGGTATGGGTCTTTTTTAGAAAATTATTAATACATTCGTCAATATCTGTATAGGTTTCTAGCTCAGTGTGCCAATCGATGTTTGCTATTGCTGTTGAGAAGTTATTAATGGCTGCCTCATTGTGAAGTCTGAAGGTGACTTTAGTAGTGTCTTGGGGTAGTTTACCAAGAGTTGTTATGAGGAAAGTAGGGTAGTGGTCTGTGGTATTATCTGTAATTATGCCTGATTTTAAAGGGGATATGGTGTTGGTCCAGATGTGGTTAAGTAGGGAAACACTAGTCTCTGTAACTCTTGTAGGTTTTGTTACTGTTGGTAGTAACATACAGTTATTCATTGTGTTTGTGAATTCAGTAACGTGTGGGTCCTGGTCTTGCAGGAGATTTATATTGAAGTCACCTGAGAGTAGTAAGTGATCTTTGTTCATGCGTGCATCTGTTATCTAGATTTTGACTAAATTGGCTAATGTTTGACTGTGGAACTCTGTAGATGTTTATCAATGTGAGAGGTTTTTGTAGGTACTTGGATTTGAATTTAGCTATTATATATTCCCCATGTTCATCCCTTGTGCAAGTATTAGTGATACATTGTAGTTGGTCGGAGTAGTATATGGCTGTGCCACCCCCTTGTTGGTCTGGCCTACAGTTGTGTATGGCTATGTATCCAGGAATGGAATAGACATCTGTACTATCAGGCTTTAGCCAGGTTTCAGTTAGTGTAATGATGGACATATTGGCATGTAAGGAATTTAGTAATGCTATGAGGTCATCGTAATGCTTGCTTAAAGATCTGATATTGTAGTTAAAGATAGTTATGTTGTTGTTGGCACTGAGAAGTGCCTTTGATTGCTCTGCAGTGTAGTAATTACAGTAACTGTTTGATTCATTTAAGTCATTAGATAATAGGTTGGTATCAGGATCAATTATCTCTTAAGGACCCTAATGGAAGTTCAAGAATCCTAATGGAAGTTCAAGGACCCTAATGGAAGTTCAAGGACCATATGGAAGTTCAAGAACCCTAATGGAAGTTTAAGGACCCTAATGGAAGTTCAAGGACCAAATGGAAGTTCAAGAACCCTAATGGAAGTTCAAGGACTCCAGTGGATATAAATCACTTTGACTTTTCTTGGGGTTATCCTAGGTAATCTACACATAAACTGCTATGTATGATAATTTATATAAGTATTTATGTGTAGCATAAACTTATTTACTTACTATTACCTGAATAAACATATTAATAAGTGTTGTTGAAGGTGTGATGGGGAGCCGTGAGTGACCTTACAAACCCAACAACACCAACAAGATTATTATGCTCTTTCTTGACCTACTCAACACGTTAGAAATATTGTTTATTTTAGTAGTAATCTGCTTATATTACAGTCATCTTGGCCAAAATACCAGTTATTTTGCACACCAGAAGAGTAAAGCTGGATGGTAGAGCAGTGTAGCTCTAAGTAATATACAGGTAAATAACCATGTTAGTTCCTTCAGCTTTAATAATGGCTTATAATAATTATAATAATTATACTTACTGTGTATAAAAGTGATATTATATGATTACTTTATTTAGGATATCCATAAAATTGCTGAGAGGTATTTAAATAGATTTTTTTTTTTTCGCTCATCTGCTCCATTGCCCCTCAGGGTAGGTTCCTGTACCTGAACTCCTTAATGCTGGTGACGGGGTTCTTGATCCAAGGAACTTGGCTTGTCATCACCTTTGGATTGAATCTGATGCCTCTCTTTCTGCGGGCGCTGTGTGACCCTAAGGACTTAGTGCTTCCCCTGAAGTTTTAATAATCATTATTATTATTACTACTGTTAAATCTAAGCACTAAACCCACAAGGGCCATGTGGTGCTGCAGGGCCGGATGTCCTAAAGATGAATAATACGAGGAAATAATAGTCATTTTTCTTAACAAAATACTTAGACTATACAACAAACATTGTCCTATAAAAACGAAACAGATCACAAACTAACGGCTTGGTTGCCCATGGCTAACCAGCACCATTCTGAAATCCATTGAGAAGAAACACCAATATGAAAAGCAATATAGACAGGGCTTAATACACAAAGATATTCTTAAAAATATTCAACAGTTCTCACCAAATTAAAAAAGAAAGCCAAACAACTGTACTACTCCAGCAGATTCACTGACACAAGAGGACATATAAAAAAAGACCTGGAAAACACTTTCCCAGATTCTGGGGACCCACAAACTGAATATTGTTCTAACTAAACCTCATGAAACACCACTGCATCCCACTATACAGCTAACAAGATAAACGACTTCTTCTCAAACATAGGATCTAATCTCGCAAGTAAAATCCCACGTACCAATGCCCGTGCCGGGGACTACCTAGATGGGAATTTCCCAAATTCCTTCTATCTTGTACCAACTGAGCTCACGGAAGTCACCGCGATCATAAAGTCACTTAAAAATAACTCAGGGAATCTATCTCACGTCCCACCATTATTGTACAAGCGAGTGGCCAATGTCCTTTCGCATGCTATTAACAAGTCACTAGAAACTAGCACTTTCCCGACACTACTCAAGACAGCAAGGGTTACACCAATACATAAAGGTGGTGACCCTACAGACTTAAACAACTATAGGCCAATATCAAACTTACCATTGCTATCCAAAATCTTCAAGAAACTCGTGCACAGGAGACTATATTCATTTATAACGTCACAAAACATACTCAACCCCTGCCAATTTGGATTCAGGAAAAATAAAAGCACTAATGATGCAATTATAAAAATGCTAGACCTGCTTTACACAGCATTGGAAAATAAGGAATATCCACTAGGAATTTTTATTAACCTAAGAAAAGCATTTGACACAGTAGACCATGGCATCCTAGTCCACAAACTTGACCACTATGGTATAAGAGGCCATGCGCTTGCATATTTTAAATCCTACCTTTCTAATAGGTATCAGTACGTCACCATTAAAGACACAGCCTCATCAATATGGCCGCTTGATACTGGAGTTCTGCAGGGAAGTGTCCTTGGACCCCTGCTCTTCCTCATTTACATCAATGATCTTCCAAATATATCCCAACACCTGAAACCCATTCTCTTTGCTGACGACACAACTTATTTCATCTCCCACCCTAATCTTGCCACCCTCAACACCATTGTTAATGAGGAGCTGCTCAAAATATCGACTTGGATGACAGCCAATAAACTTACACTTAACACTGGCAAAACCTACTATGTTATGTTTGGTAGCAGAGCAGGTGTTGCGCAACTTAACATTAAGATCGACAACACTAATTGCCAGACATAATGAGGGCAAATTCCTTGGCCTATACCTCAACAACAACCTAAATTTGAGCACCCATATCCAACACATAACAAAAAAAGTATCCAAAACGGTGGGGATCCTCTCCAAGATACGATACTACGTACCGCAAACTGCCCTTCTCACACTATACCATTCATTTATATATCCATACCTCACCTATGCTATCTGTGCTTGGGGTTCAACTGCAGCAACACACCTAAAGCCAATAATAACCCAACACAAAGCTGCAGTAAGAATAATCACTAAATCCCATCCCTTGCAACACCCCCCCCCACTCTTCATAGATCTAAATTTACTCCCTGTTCAGAACATCCACATTTACTACTGTGCAGTCTATATCTACAGGACCTTAAATTCCAACATTAACCTTGACCTAAAATGCTTTCTTGATAGTTGTGACAGGATCCACAGGCATAACACCAGACACAAACATCTCTATGGCATTCCCCGTGTTCGACTAAACCTTTACAAAAATTCAATGTATTTCAAAGGACCTAAAATCTGGAACACCCTACCTGAAAACTCTAGAACTACAGACACATTCATCACTTTCAAAACTACCATCAGAAAACATCTTATTGCCCTGATCCACCCCGACAACTAACTACATGATAACCACCTGGTGGTTCAAAATTACACTCACTCACCCACTGACTGTAAACCCAGAAATACTAATCTTAATCTTAAAATAATAAATCCTAACTAGTCATAAGTTTGCCTATGATACTCAAATATAGACACCTTGTATTGTGCCAAAACAAAAGCATTCACATTGCTAAACTCACAAATTATGATGTAGTCACTTAGCCTTAATACCATAATCTGTAAGGATTTAATGTTAAGAATTAATCTAAGTCTGCTCGAAATGCCTAGCCATGCTAGGTGTCCTAGTGGCCCCCCTCTGTAATTAGTACAGTGGAACCCCGCATAACGATCACCTCCCAATGCGACCAATTATGTAAGTGTATTTATGTAAGTGCGTTTGTACGTGTATGTTTGGGGGTCTGAAATGGACAAATCTACTTCACAATATTCCTTATGGGAACAAATTCAGTCAGTACTGGCACCTGAACATACTTCTGGAATGAAAAAATATCATTAACCGGGGGTCCACTGTATTTTATAACATGTAACCCACAAAATACCCAAAACCTGTAAACCCCACATTGTAACCATTATAGAGAATAAACTTTAATTGAATTGAATTGAATTGAATTCCAGTGAGGTGCCATTGTGCTTGTGAAGCCAAGAGTTGTATTAACTTTATTTTGCAATATTTACTTTATTCCCGTGTTCTGCTTCAGTGTTATTTTGTGAGTATTCATAAATACATATTCATAACACAGGAAGCACACCTGGGACCAAGAGAGCTTGTAGGTCACGATGAATTACTCTGCTCTGCATAATTTTGGACTTAATGCATGCAAAACGGTCAACTGTCTCTGTACAAACATTGTATCATGCTGCAATTTATTTATTTATTTATTTATTTAATAATTTGAACATACATACAGAGGTACAAAAAAATACAGGTAAGAGCAGCATGCCAAAGCCACTTGTATGCATAGCATTACGGGCAGGCTTAAAATTAACTTAAGATTAACTAAGCAATGATGTAATCAGTGATAAAACATTGTTGTAAACAGATAACAATAAAACACAAATTAGTATTACAAAGACAAGTCATATGGTTGCATGCATTGCTGTACATTCAGTAGAATGGAGTATTCTGTTAGGTAGTGTATTTAAAAAATAACAAAGTTAGATTGGGTCCTAGGTTTAACATTTATGTGATATAATTGTGAGAAACATTTAAGATATACAATTTATAAGGTTCAGTTATTCAGTATTTATTTGGTTTTGGGTGAATAAGTGATCTTTGAGAAGAGACTTGAATTTATAAACAGGTAGTGTTTCTTTTATATTCACAGGTAATGAATTCCAGATTTTAGGGCCTTTTATGTGCATTGAGTTTTTGCATAGCGTGAGATGGACACGAGGAACATCAAAGAGTGATCTGTGCCTTGTGTTATGGTCATGTGTTCTGTTGAGGTTGGCAAGGAGATGTTTGAGGGGAGGGTTTATATCAGAGTTAAGTGTTCTATGTATGTAATAGGTGCAGTAATAAGTATGGATGTTTTGTATGGTGAGTAGGTTTAGTGTTTTGAATATTGGTGGAGTGAGCTGCCTGTAGTGGGAATTTGTTATCATTCTGACTGCAGCCTTTTGTTGGGTAATGAGTGGTCTGAGATGGTTAATTGTTGTTGAGCCCCATGCACAAATTCCATAGGTGAGATAGGGGTAAATAAGAGAGTGATATAGGGCCAGGAGGGCTGACTGTGGAACATAGTACCGTTTCTTCGATAGTATGCCTACGGTCTTGGAAATTTTCTTAGAAATTTGTTGTATATGTGTATGAAATTTGAGTCTATTATCAAGGTGGATTCCTAAGAATTTTCCCTCTGTTAGCTTTGTGATAGGTGATCCGTTTATCATTATGTTAAGAGGGACATCTGTAGCTCTGTTACCAAACTGAATGAAGTAGGTTTTGTCAATGTTTAGTGTAAGTTTGTTTACCTGGAGTTTACCTGGAGAGAGTTCCGGGGGTCAACGCCCCCGCGGCCCGGTCTGTGACCAGGCCTCCTGGTGGATCAGAGCCTGATCAACCAGGCTGTTGCTGCTGGCTGCACGCAAACCAACGTACGAGCCACAGCCCGGCTGATCCGGAACTGACTTTAGGTGCTTGTCCAGTGCCAGCTTGAAGACTGCCAGGGGTCTGTTGGTAATCCCCCTTATGTGTGCTGGGAGGCAGTTGAACAGTCTCGGGCCCCTGACACTTATTGTATGGTCTCTTAATGTGCTAGTGACACCCCTGCTTTTCATTGGGGGGATGTGCTGCATCGTCTGCCATTCTTTTGCTTTCGTAGTGAGTGATTTTCGTGTGCAAGTTCGGTACTAGTCCCTCTAGGATTTTCCAGGTGTATATAATCATGTATCTCTCCCTCCTGCGTTCCAGGGAATACAGGTTTAGGAACCTCAAGCGCTCCCAATAATTGAGGTGTTTTATCTCCGTTATGCGCGCCGTGAAAGTTTCTCTGTACATTTTCTAGGTCGGCAATTTCACCTGCCTTGAAAGGTGCTGTTAGTGTGCAGCAATATTCCAGCCTAGATAGAACAAGTGACATGAAGAGTGTCATCATGGGCTTGGCCTCCCTAGTTTTGAAGGTTCTCATTATCCATCCTGTCATTTTTCTAGCAGATGCGATTGATACAATGTTATGGTCCTTGAAGGTGAGATCCTCCGACATGATCACTCCCAGGTCTTTGACGTTGGTGTTTCGCTCTATTTTGTGGCCAGAATTTGTTTTGTACTCTGATGAAGATTTAATTTCCTCATGTTTACCATATCTGAGTAATTGAAATTTCACATCGTTGAACTTCATATTGTTTTCTGCAGCCCACTGAAAGATTTGGTTGATGTCCACCTGGAGCTTTGCAGTGTCACAAATGGAAGACACTGTCATGCAGATTCGGGTGTCATCTGCAAAGGAAGACACGGTGCTGTGGCTGACATCCTTGTCTATGTCGGATATGAGGATGAGGAACAAGATGGGAGCGAGTACTGTGCCTTGTGGAACAGAGCTTTTCACCGTAGCTGCCTCGGACTTTACTCTGTTGACGACTACTCTCTGTGTTCTGTTAGTGAGGAAATTATAGATCCATCGACCAACTTTTCCTGTTATTCCTTTAGCACGCATGTTAGTCCTCATCCAGGTAGATATTTTCTGTAATTCGGTATTTACAGTATTGGCTAGCATGACTGGGCTCGGGTGAGAGAAGATGTATGTAGTGTCATCTGCAAATAGTGTGGGTTTGAGTAATTGCGAAGCATTTGGTAGGTCATTTATGTATAGGAGAAAGAGAAGAGGGCCAAGGACACTTCCCTGTGGGACACCAACTGTAATTGGTTGTGCGGAAGAGTTTGCCCCATTTGTGTACACATATTGGCTTCTGTTGCTGAGGTATGACTTTAGGTAGTTGAGGGAGTGCCCTCTTATACCATAGTGTGACAATTTTATGTGGAGCAAGTCATGGTCAACTGTATCAAAAGCTTTACGTAAGTCAATGAAGATCCCCAGTGGGACTTCTTATTTCTCTGTTGCAGTGTATATATGTTCTAGCATGTGTATAATAGCATCATTAGTATTTTCATTAGGCCTGAATCCAAATTGGCAGGGGTTGAGTATGTTTTGTAGATGAGGTAGGAGTAGATTCGTTTATGAATTAATTTTTCGAAGATTTTTGAGAGAGGGTGTAAGTTGGATATTGGCCTATAGTTATTCAACTCTGTTTGGTCTCCTCCTTTATGGATCGGGGTGACCCTTGCTATTTTGAGAACTGTAGGGAAGGTAGAGGATTCAGTGGATTTGTTAACCCTTTGACTGTTTACGACGTATAAATACGTCTTACGAGCCAATGTTTCTGACGTATTTATACGCACAAATTCTAGCAGCTTCAAATCAAGCGGGAAAGGCCTGGTAGGCCTACATGAGAGAGAATGGGTCTCAGTTGTTGGTGTGCACCCTGTGAAAAAAATCTGGGACCCAGCGGTGCTTTGTGGGAACGCCATCTTGTTAGTCCATTTTCACTATGCCTCTCGGTAAGAAGTTCCTCACTCCTCGGCGGATTGGAGGTCTTTTGTTCCCAAGTGATAGCTCTAACAGTGTTGAAAATGTCAGTGACAGTGAATTCCAGGGTTTTGAAGTGAGTGTTACCGGTAAAAGTGCCCAGGATAACGTAATTAGTGAAGAAAACCCAGATGACCCACAACCTTCCACCTCTGGTGCTGGGCCGGCTTGTTCACGTTCACGTTCGCCTGTACCAGGACGAAAGAGGAAACTATTTGGTCGTGTACAACACCCAGATGATAGCAGTGAATGTGATAGTGATTTCAAGGTCATTGAAAGCAGTTCTAGTGACAGTGAGGGTGAATATTCCCCAGTGAAGCGGCAGTATGTACGACGTAGCAAGCGGTCTGGTAGTGTTTCATATGTTGTTCCAAGGGGAAGGAGAAACTCCGGGAGCACATCCCGTGGCCCTACACCATGACCTGATAGTGAAGATGACGATATTGTAACGATGGGTATGAATGATGTGAGTGAGGGAGCAGGCAGTGGTAGTGATAGTGAGGGTGGCACGGCCCATGTGGCACCATCAGCGGGCCACGCTACTACCCACGCTGCTGACTCTGCACAACAACCAGCCTCACCCTACCCCACACTCCCACAACCTGCACTCCCACAACCTGCACAACCACAACCTGCACAACCACAACCATGGTGCAATATCCAGACCCCTCCAGCAGACCGCATCTGGGATTGGCAGGACGGTGACGAGTTTGTTCCCAGTTCTCATGACTTTGATGAAACACAAAGTGGAATAAAGCCATCATGTCCACTTGGGAACAATGCCAGTGAACTGGAATGCTTTGAGTTATTCTTCGATGAACCCCTGATGGACATCATTGTAAGGGAAACAAACACATACTGTGATTACACCATGGCAAATACAATTCTCTCACCAAAATCACGGCTACAGAAGTGGAAGGAGACAACTGTGGCAGAGATGTACCTGTTTTTTGCCACAATAATGCTTATGCCACATGTGTATAAGCACACTGTCACCACATACTGGGCAACAGAACGCCTGATTTCAACTCCAGGTTTTAGTGACATTATAGGTGTCATTCATTTCCTGATACTGTTACGTATGTTACACTTTTCAGACAAAACCAGGCCTGACAGAAGCGACAGGTTATATAAGATAAGACATGTGTTTATGTACCTGAAACAAAAGTGCTGCATGTATTTTTATCCCTTCAGGAAGCTTGTTATTGATGAGTCCTTGATTTTATTCAAAGGAAGACTCTCATTCAAGCAATATATACCAAGCAAGAGGAAACGCTTTGGTATAAAGCTATTTGTACTATGGGATTGCAGAAGTGGTCTAGTTTTGGATATCATTGTGTACACTGGCAGTAATACTTTGAGAGATACCATGAAGTTATTGGGTATCTCTGGTGATGTGGTTCGAACAATGATGGAACCATATCTTGGTAAGGTGCATATGTTATTTACTGATAACTGGTACACAAGCCCCTTACTCAGTGATTTCTTGTGAGTGAACTTGTCAGACGTGTGTGGCACAGTGCGTCGTAATCGTAAACATATGCCAAGGTTCGACGCGGGCCCACTCGCAGAGGGTGAGGTGCAAGCCTTTGCTGCCAATGACATCATGGCATTTCGGTGGCATGACAAACGTGATGTCACATTATTGACATCAGTTCACCGAAACGAAATGGTACACAGTGGCAGGCACAACAGAGAGACCAATGAACCCATTCTAAAGCCTGCAGCTGTCATGGACTACAACCTCAATATGCGCTTAGTGGACAAATGTGACATGCAGATTGTGTTTGCAGACTGTGTTCACAAGAGTTATAAGTGGTATGTAAAACTTTTTTCCCATCTTGTTGATATCTCTATGCTGAATGCTTATAACATATACAAGTTGAAGACCAACAAAACACCAAAATATGGTGAATTTTGCTTGTCAGTAATCAGACAAATAATTGCAAAGTACCAAGGAGCAACACATGCAATAGACCAGCGCCCACGAAATTACCAACACACGTCATCTTCTTTCAGGCCTGGTGATCACTACCCCATGCAACTGCCTCCTACTACTGCCAAGAAAAATGCTCAGAAGAGGTGTTATGTATGTATGCATACCACAAAACGCCCACAAACACGCAGAGACACTCGTTTTGTGTGAGGAGTGTCAAGTGCCCCTCTGCATATACCCATGTTTCAAAGACTTTCACAAGCTGCAGCAGTTCTAGGAACGTGTTTAGTGACTGTACATATGTATATATATTATGGAACAATAGTAATAAACATTGTTTTGTATTGTTTGTTTGTGTAAACAAAGTGTATACACAAACTAATAGTGATAAAGTTTGTTCTGTTATTGTGTTGTAAACAATGAGTGTATATTTGAACAATGCACCTTACATTGGTCTCACAGGCCACATAAGTTACCTGGAACAGAAAAATATTGAAAAATGCAAGAAACCTTTGAATTACAGTAAATAAAAGAATACCGGGTGGGCGGCAGTCGCCGCTGTTGCCGTACGCACGTCACTTTCTGCAAACTTTGCGGCTCTATGTCTCGGTAAGTACTGATGGCAAAAAAAATTTTTTTAGGCTTAAAACACTCAGAAAAATATTCCTAACATTTTCATAAGAAAAAATAATTTTTTTTTTTTCAAATATTTGGCGACATAGAATGACAGTTTCAGAGAGGGGCCTGAAACAATCAAAGGGTTAAAGAGTGTTGCAATGATTGGTGATAGCACTTGTGACACTTTTTTGTATATAAAGGGTGGTAAGGTATTTAAATCTCCTGCCTTGTTTTTTAGTGTGTTGATAATAAGGGAGACTTCGTATGGGTTAGTCGGAGCTAGGAACAGTGTGTTCGGGTAGTTGCCAGTGAGGTAGTCATTTGGTGGGGTATCTGAGCTTGGGATTTTATTGGCAAGGTTTTGTCCTATAGTGGAGAAGAAATCATTGAGTCTGTTTGCTGTTTCTGTTGGTGGGAGTTGGGGTTCATCTGATTTTGCTAATTTAATTTCGCTGTTCATGATATCTTTTTTGTTCCTAGAATTTCTGATAGGGTTTTCCAGGTCTTTTTTTATATCACCTCGTAAGTTGGATGAAATATTGTTATTATTATTATTATTATTATTATTATTAATTATTTATTATTTATTTATTTATTAATTATTATTATTATTATTATTATTATTATTATTATTATTATTATTATTATTATTATTATTATTATTATTTTCTGGATGTTCTGAAATTTGAAAACAAAGTAAAGCGACTGAAGATAAATAATGTTTATAAAATTGCTCATAAGCAGAGTCCAAAATATCTTGCTGCCAAGTTTATCAAGGTTGGGAACCAAACCTGTATGGTACTAGGGGAAGAGAACACAGTTTTCTGGTAGCTCAATCACTAGCACTCGGCTCACACTGAGGTCCAAAGATTGATCCCCAGTACGGCTGGAAAACATTGGAACATGTTTCTATAAGACACTTGCTGCCCCTGTTCACCCATCAGTAAAATGGGGTACCAGGTTGTTAGTTGACTGGTGTGGGTCACATCCTGGGACAAAATTTACCTAATTTCCCAGAAATGCTCTGCATAACAAGTGGTTTTCTATGTAGTATGTCATTGATATCAGCTGGGCCTGTATACCTTGTGCATATACTTGTAGAAATAAAATTTATTATTATTATTATTATTATTATTATTATTATTATTATTGTTATTATTTATTATTATTTATTATTGTTATTATTGATGTCAGCTAGGCCTGTATACCTTGTACCATGGAACGTTGGTTTTTGTCTTCACTTCGTTCCAGAGAGTCTGATGAAAACTGAATTCGACGAAAACTGAAGCAATATTTGCCATGAATAATGTAAATCCAATTAATCCATTCCAGACACCCAAAAATGTTAACAAAAAATACATTTTATAGAGAATAACCATAGTTGTACATAAAGAAAACAATGAGAAGTAAATATAAATCACTAATAAAATGGATAAATGAACATTTAAATCACTTTTACCTTTATTGAAGACTCTTGTTGGTGTATGGAAGACGGTGAGGAGGGGAGAGGGAGAGGTTATCTCTACCACCATCACTACCACCCTCCACTACCATCACTACCACCCTCCATCACCATCACTACCACCCTCCACTACCATCACTACCACCCTCCATCACCATCACTACCACCCTCCACTACCATCACTACCACCCTCCATCACCACTACCACCCTCCATCACCATCACTACCACCCTCTACCACCAGCACTACAACCCACTACCACCCTCACTACCACCCTCCACTACCACACTACCACCTCTACCACCAGCACTACAACCCACTACCACCATCACTACCACCCTCCCTCACCATTACTACCACCCCCTACCACCATCACTACAACCCACTACCACCATCACTACCACCTCCACTACCATCACTACCACCTCCCTCACCATTACTACTACCCTCTCTGTCAATCACTACAATCCACTACCACCATCACTACCACCCTCCACTACCATCACTACCACCCTCCATCACCATCACTACCACCCTCTACTACCAGCACTAAAAAACCCACTACCACCATCACTACCACCCTCCACTACCATCACTACCCCCCTCCATCACCATCACTACCACCCTCTACCACCAGCACTACAATACACTGCCACCATCACTACCACCCTCCCTCACCATTACTACCACCCTCTACCACCATCACTACAACCCACTACCAACATCACTACCACCCTTCACTACCATTCACTACCACCCTCCCTCACCATTACTACCACCCTCTACCGTCATCACTACAACCCACTACCACCATCACTACCACCCTCCATCACCATCACTACCACCCTCTACCACCAGCACTACAATCCAGTACCACCATCACTACCACCCTCCCTCACTATTACTACCACCCTCTACTGTCATCATTACAACCCACTACCCCCATCACTACCACCCTCCACTACCATTACTACCACCCTCCCTCACCATTACTACCACCCTCTACCACCATCACTACAACCCACTACCACCATCACTACCACCCTCCACTACCATCACTACCACCCTCCCTCACCATTACTACTACCCTCTACTGTCAACACTACAATCCACTACCACCATCACTACCACCCTCCACTACCATCACTACCACCCTCCATCACCATCACTACCACCCCCTACTACCAGCACTACAACCCACTACCACCATCACTACCACCCTCCACTACCATCACTACCACCCTCCATCACCATCACTACCACCCTCTAACACCAGCACTACAATCCACTGCCACCATCACTACCACCCTCCCTCACCATTACTACCACCCTCTACCACCATCACTACAACCCACTACCACCATCACTACCACCCTTCACTACCATCACTACCACCCTCCCTCACCATTACTACCACCCTCTACCGTCATCACTACAACCCACTACCACCATCACTACCACCCTCCATCACCATCACTACCACCCTCTACCACCAGCACTACAATCCAGTACCACCATCACTACCACCCTCCCTCACCATTACTACCACCCTCTACTGTCATCATTACAACCCACTACTACCATCACTACCACCCTCCACTACCATTACTACCACCCTCCCTCACCATTACTACCACCCTTTACTGTCATCACTACAACCCACTACCACCATCACTACCACCCTCTATCCAATATTGAATTCTATCGTGTTTCTCGCCTTCTTTATCATAGGGCTGGCACTTGGAACTTTCTTTGGCCCCATGGTGGCTTGTTTAGCAGTCGCACTCAATAAACAAGTACAAAAACCAATGGATTATTACGAAATGTTTCATATGAATGCGCAGAGTAATTGTAAGCTGATTTTCTTTGTAAAATATTCATGTAAATGACTTGGTTCACTTTATTCCTGTTGTTCCTCTTTTTATTGCAGCTGATTTTCACACAGTTGAGTTATTTAGTTGTTTTAATTTTTAAGATTATTATCATGATTGATTTTTTTTTGTAATTTTTTTGTTTTTTGTTTCTTTTTTAGGTTACTGTGTATAATAATTGTAACAACCGAAATTTGTATAACTGTACTTATGTGCAGCTGTACCTAAATAAACTAGCTTACTAATCTCTTGTAGAAATTGTTATTTATTGACATATTAATCATAAAATAAAAATTACAAGCTGTGAAGAATGTGATTCCTCTGGTGCACCATTGTCAGTGCAGTTACTCAAGTGAGAGCTTAAGAACTTTTAATTTGAAGGACCACCTATAAAGTTAATTTCATTGGTATTTCCCTGGGTCATTTGATGAATTGTGAGAACCTATTAACCCCCTCATGTAACATCACACTTATGGAGAATATCAACACAAAAGTATTCATAGTTTTACAAAGAATGATGAAAATTCATCAAGAATAATGAATACATAAGAAGATAATAAATAGGAATACATCTACAAATATGTCTAGGCTTACCTCAATATATATGCCAATGTTCTGCCTAGAGCATTCCCTCCCAGGCCCCTTAATTATCAGTATCCCTATTCTAAGGCCTTTTATTCTATCAATAACTGAATAATGAAGGATTACTTTCATGGGAGGTAGAGTAATATGAAGATGCTAGTGGATTCTCCACAAAGGCATCATGTGAACTGATACTGGTGTTTTAAATATATGAGATTTCAACCTATGATGACTTCTTCAGGTCTTAATAATTGCTTGTGTATGTGATAAAATTTGTACTGTAAACAAGGAGGAATGTCTGGTCAGGGTGTTTTAACCTTATTATTAAAGTTGCAGTGCATGTTACTGCATTGATGAATCAGTTGGCTTATGGTGCCAACCTGTCAGTTTAACTCTTACATTTGATATACTTTTGATGAATTTTGAGAATTTTTCTACTCCTGGAGCCTGGCCTATGGCCAGACTTGTCTGGGGCTTGCTTGATCAGCTGGGCTATTGCTGCTGCTGGTGGCTTTCTGGCTCACATATCCATCAACGCCCAGTTGATCTGATTAATCTTGGCCACAATTCAAGCATTGCACTCATATATTCATCTATAATCTGCTTTCTTTAGAGAAACTTTAAATAAGTTATAATGAACTTATCTGAAATATGAGCCTAAATATTGATTAAATTACAACTGTTTAGATGGTAAGTTGAGACAATATTTGTCACTCAGCCTTTATTACAAAACAATAGGAAAATGCTTCCAGGCAAAACTTGCCAGTTGAACACAGTGTTATCAACATGAGCTATAAATATAATTGTACAGTTAATAATAATATGCAAATTAACAATTCCATATAAATAAGGAAACCATTTTTTTTTCTTTGGGGAACCATATAATTTATAATAATTAATAATACAAATTTATTTATTTATTTATTTATTATTAATTTGGACATGATACATAGATGTACAAAGAAATACAGTGGTTAAGTGTAACATGCCAAAAGCCCCTTGTATGCAGAGCATTATGGGCAGGCTGAAAATTAACTTATGATTAACTAAGCAATGATATATTCAGTGGTAAATACATTATTGTAAACAAATAACAATTAAGCACAAATGAATATTTAAAAGACAGGTCATATGGTCATTTGCTGAGTTGATGGGCATTCAATAGAATGGAGTATTCTGTTAGGTAATGTAATTAAAAAAAATAAAGTTTGATAGGGTCACAGGTTAAACATTTATGAGATACAATTATTCAGTATTTATTTAGTTGTGGGTGAGTAAGTGATTTTTAAGAAGAGACTTGAATTTACAAACAGACAGTGTTTCTTTTATATTCACAGGTAATGAATTCCAGATTTTTGGGCCTTTTATATGCATTGAGTTTTTGCATAGTGTGAGATGGACACGAGGAACATCAAAGAGTGATCTGTGTCTTGTGTTATGGTCATGTGTTCTGTTGAGGTTGGTAAGGAGACGTTTGAGGGGGGCGGGGGTTTATATCCGAGTTAAGTGTTATATGTATATAGTAGGTACAATAATAAGTATGGATGTTTTGTATGGTGAGTAGGTTTAGAGTTTTGAATATTGGTGGAGTGTGCTGCCTGTAGTAGGAATTTGTTATCATTCTGACTGCAGCCTTTTGTTGGGTAATTAATGGTCTGAGATGGTGTATTGTTGTTGAGCCCCATGCACAAATTCCATAGGTGAGATAGGGGTAAATAAGTGAGTGATATACGGCCAGGAGGGCTGATTGTGGAGCATAGTACCGTATCTTCGATAGTATGCCTACGGTCTTGGAAATTTTCTTGGAAATTTGTTGTACATGTGTTTGAAATTTGAGTCTATTGTCAAGGTGGATTACTAAGAATTTTCCCTCCATGAGCTTTGTGATAGGTGATCCGTTTATCATTATGTTAAGAGGGACATCTGTAGCTCTGTTTCCAAACTGAATGAAGTAGGTATTGTCAATGTTGAGAGTAAGTTTGTTTGTCATCATCCAGGTAGATATTTTCTGTAATTCGGTATTCACAGTATTGGCTAGCATGACTGGGCTCGGGTGAGAGAAGACGTATGTAGTGTCATCTGCAAATAGTGTGGGTTTGAGTAGTTGCGATGCATTTGGTAGGTCATTTATGTAAATGAGAAAGAGAAGAGGGCCAAGAACACTTCCCTGTGGGACACCAACTGTAATTGGCTGTGCGGAAGAGATACAAGCAAATACTTAACTTTATTTTAACATTACTGTATAAAACATACAATAATCTGAAAGCTCACAGGTGTATAGCATTTCAGGCAACTTAGCCTGTACTGTACTTGAAATTACGTAATTGTTTTATTTTTTTATATTTATGGTCTCTTGTGTTGTGGGTCTAATACTACATGGTATTAATTAATACGAACTTTAAAATAAATTCAAGTTTATTCATAAAAAGAAAAAAATGTCTTATTCTAACAGGGAGAAAGAGATTAGTTAAATATGGGGACACTGTCAGCACTTTTAATTTCGGGGATCTGGACAGTTAAAGGGTTAAGAGTTAATTTTTTTAAACCCCTTTCACTGTTGAGACCCCTGCTTGCAAACTTGCTCTCAGCGTTGAAGAATGTAAAAGGAAAAAAGAAAAATATTTTTCATATGAAATGATAAAGAATCTTTTCCCGATGGTAATGAAACCAAAAGTACGAAATTTGATGAAAAAATTACGGAATTACACTCTCAAGAAGTTAGCGGTCTTGGTGATATTTACGCCAATATTTGAGCCGTATTTTGGGCCAATTTCATTGTTTCAGCAGGAATAAATAAAGGGGATATAAATAGTGTGCTGAAAATTTCCAGCCAAGACAGGACTTGCAGCAATTGTTTCAAGTTGGAAAAATTCAGATTCAGGAAGGATATAAGAAAGCACTGGTTTGGTAATAGAGTTGTGGATGAGTGGAACAAACTCCCGAGTACAGTTATTCAAGCTAAAATGTTGTGTAGTTTTAAAAATAGGTTAGATAAATACATGAGTGGGTGTGAGTTGGACCTAACTAGCTTGTGCTGCTGGGTCTGGTGCTGTGCTCCATCCTTGAGTGGAGGTGACCAGACTGGGTGGGCCATTGGGCTAATCTGGGTGGGGGGGTCATTGGGCTAATCTGGGGGGGAGGGGGACATGGACCTGCTCCACATGGGTCAGTAGGCCTGTTGCAGTGTTCCTTCTTTCTTATGTTCTTGCATTCATATTTAGTTTCCTAACACTCCTTTTGTTCTGTCGATTGAGTTCAAGAAACTGCCTATTTACCTATTTCATCTACCCAATAAAGTGATCAGAAATTGGTAATTTGGCCAATTTCATACAGAATTCAAGAAAGGCCAGCTTCAAAATAGGGTCAAAAATAAACAGTGCAAACATTTCTAGCAGTAAAATAAAAAATTTTCTGTTCATTAGTCACATCTCCAGGCCCCTCATATATTATGCTTGCTTTCCATTTTGAATTTTTATACACACAGGAAATGTAATATTTACTGTTATGCAGACTACTGCATTATTGTAATAATTGTATAAATAACATCAGCACATTTGTGAAAGCATGTTAGACCCATCAGTTGTGTATTGGACATGTGACATGATTTGTTTACTCTTGAACATCTTCAAAAATTGAACATTTCTGCTAATTTGAGTTCACTTTCAAGCTACTTTTGGTCTGTAAATGATTCAAAATTATATTTATTTCTGTAATATATCTCTCATTCTATCAAATGAGACCAAGAAAACGAGAATACAGGTCCTCCATCACAAATCCGGCATCATTGGGACCTGTAGTGTACTGGATCACTGAGTTTGCCGGATTACAGAGTGGTTAGGTTAGAATACACTTAATAAAATTATCCAACTTGACTTACACAAAGTTCATTGAACATCGGCAAAACTCGAACATTTCTGCTACTTTGAGCTCAATTTCAAGGTACTTTTCGTCATGAAAGCAATCAAAATCATGTCTATTTCTGTAATATATCTTCCATTCTGTCAAATGAGACCAAAAACAACAAGAATACAACCATAAAACCATGCGAAAATATACCGTAAAGAGGCGGCTAATGGCTGAGAAGTGAACTCCCTTATTTATCGTCCATCTTTTTTATTTTTGTTGTACGTTAAGAAGCATCTTTCCATCATACATTGCTCAAGTTTCAATGAGATAGCCCAACAAACAACTGAAAAAAAAAAATATTTACCAAAAATCATGTATGGCAAGCCCAAGCCAGGCACTGGAAATATGTCACTGACTTTTTTGGGTTATCCTAGGTTCTCTATACATATGCTGCTATGTATGATAATCTGTGTAACTGTATTTGTGTATACCTGAATAAACTTACTTATTTACTTACTTCTAGTCTGTCGCCTGAGTACAAGAAACCAACCATTCACTTGTTTCAACTACCCAATAAAGTGGTCAGAAATTGACAGTTTGGCTGATTTCACACAAATTTCAACAGATGCCAATTTCAAAATAGGGTCCAGAATAAACAATGCAGACATTCCTGGCGCTAAAATTACATTTTCTCTGTTCATTAGTCACAGCTCCAGGCCCCTCTTGCTTACCATTTGGAATTTTTATTCACAAAAAAAATAGAAGATTTACTGTTATGCAGACTGCTGCATTACTGTAATTGTATAAATAATGTCAACCCATTCTTGACTCCGTATTGGAATTTGGACTGGCAGGCAGACAGGTATTGGACGGTGACATCGTTTGTTTTCTCTTGAGCTTCGCTAAAGAATAGAACATTTTCGCTACTGTGAGCGCAATTTCAAAATCATATCTATTTCTGTAATATATCTTTCTTTCTATCAAATGAGACCAAAAAAACGAGAATAAAACCATAAAAACCATACAAAAATATACCGTTAAGCGGCCGCTAATGACTGAGAAGTGAACTCTGCTATTTATGGTCTGATTTCTTCCATTTTTGGTGTACGTTAAGAAGTATCTTTCCATCATACATTGCCCAAGTTTCAATAAGATAACCCAACAAACAATTGAGAAAATAATAATAATAATACACATACATGTACAAGGTATACAGGCCTAGCTGACATCAGTGACATATTACTGTATAGAAAGCCGCTTGTTATGCAGAATATTTAAAGAAAATTAGGCCAGCGTCCCAGGATAACACCCACACTAGTCGGTTAACACCCAGGTACCCATTTACTGATGGGTGAACATAGACAACAGGTGTAAAGAAACACACCTGTTTCTACCCTGGCTGGGAATCGAATATTTACCAAAAATCATATATGGCTAACCCAAGCCAGGTACTAGAAATAAGCCATGTTGACTTCTTTGGGTTATCCTAGGTTCTCTACACATATACTGCTATGTGTGATATTCTATATAGAGAAAATAACTTTTGTTTCAGGTTTATGGTGCAGTATGAGTGTATATCACAGTTAACCCTGTGCTACACTCTGTTTTCTCTAATATAAGCCCCCAAGACAGGGATAGGAGAATGGTATTTGTATACCATATATTCTTCATACCTCCTTCGAACTGCTCGGTATTATGTCAAATATTATTTACTCTGGAGTATTTAACATGTTTTATGTTATTTATATTGTTTATTATGTCATATTAGATCAATTGTGATAGGCAAATAAGCTGTAATGTTGATATTGATATGATACTGAGCTCATGGCAACCGACAGTGGCTTCAAAGCCACCTTATCTTTAACCCCTTCAGGGTCCAAGGCCAAAATCTGAAGTGGTGCTCCAGTGTCCAAGAATTTTTGAAAAAAAAAAAAAAAAAAATTTCTTACAGAATTAAAGAGTATGTTTTTGTGAAGGTAATAAGACAAAAAAAAAAATCTGATCAGTACCTACCGAGATACAGTGCTGGGAAGTTGACCCCAAATGACCTGGTGGCGGCAACATCAACGATTTCCACATACACACATTACTTTATTTACCATTTTTTGTAGTTTTTTCTTTTCTTTTCCAATTTTTTTCTTTTCCTACTAACATTTGGGGCCTGAGAGACCAATACTGTATATAATGTATATAATATAAACTCACTGTATTGAACACAATAACTGCACTAAAGTTATTATCATATTACAGTGGACCCCCGCATACGTTGGCATCACATACCGTTTATTCCGCATACCGCTCACTTTAATCGCAAAAATTTTGCCTCGCATACCAGTCAAAAACCCGCTCACCGCTGTTCGTCCGAGACGCGTCCAATGTGCGCCTTAGCCAGCCTCACATGTTCTGCCGGTGGCATTGTTTACCAGCCAGCCTCCGTGGTAGCATCCAAGCATACAATCGTAACATTTCGTATTATTACAGTGTTTTTGGTGATTTTATCTGGAAAATAAGTGACCATGGGCCCCAAGAAAGCTTCTAGTGCCAACCCTACAGCAATAAGGGTGAGAATTACTATAGAGATGAAGAAAAAGATCATTGATAAGTATGAAAGTGGAGTGCGTGTCTCCGAGCTGGCCAGGTTGTATAATAAACCCCAATCAACCATCGCTACTATTGGTGGTACAGCTGCTGCTGCTGCTGCACTGTCAGCTGCTGCTGCTGCTGTAGCATCGTCTGCTGCTGCTGCACTGTCAACTGCTGCTGCTGCTGTAGCATCGTCTGCTGCTGCTGTAGCATCGTCTGCTGCTGCTGTAGCATCGTCTGCTGCTGCTGTAGCACTGTCAGCTGCTGCTGCTGCTGTAGCATCGTCTGCTGCTGCTGTAGCATCATCTGCTGCTGCTGTAGCATCGTCTGCTGCTGCTGCTGTAGCATCGTCTGCTGCTGCTGTGCTGCTGTAGCATCGTCTGCTGCTGCTGTAGCATCGTCTGCTGCTGCTGTAGCATCGTCTGCTGCTGCTGTAGCATCGTCTGCTGCTGCTGCTGTAGCATCGTCTGCTGCTGCTGTAGCATCGTCTGCTGCTGCTGTAGCACTGTTGTGGTGTGGCTTATTGAGAATATACCAAGAAACAAATTAACCCAGAGGATTTGCCCCCAGGATAACCCAAAAAGAGAGTGTCACGAAGATGTCTAAACTTATTTCCTTGGGGGG
>NC_069449.1:37167789-37191610 GCF_026875155.1 Cherax quadricarinatus | reverse complement strand
GATGCCCTTATCATGGGGAGAAATGGGTAGGCCTGCGAATTAGTAGGTCCAGATCCCCAGCACACCTCTACTCCCCTCAACCACTCAGCCGAGACTGATAATAATACTAGGTAGCAGAAGTAATTAATTAGATTCATAATAATGAGGTAGTACAAAACATATAACAATATTACAATTAGTAAATTTAGTGATGGGAATGATAAGACTTGACATGATACATTATTTCTATTAAAACTCCTATATTGGGAGAGTTTCTTAGGCAAACTTAGGGCTAACTTAAGATTTAATAGGCAGTAGCTATTTTATGTCTACAGTCATTTGGGTGAGTGTGAGTGTAAATTAGGGGGAATCACAGATATCGCAAGTCTATTTTGTTTTGGATGTGTACATGATAAGATAAGATAAGATTTCGTTCGGATTTTTAACCCCGGAGGGTTAGCCACCCAGGATAACCCAAGAAAGTCAGTGCGTCATCGAGGACTGTCTAACTTATTTCCATTGGGGTCCTTAATCTTGTCCCCCAGGATGCGACCCACACCAGTCGACTAACACCCAGGTACCTATTTGCTGCTAGGTGAACAGGACAACAGGTGTAAGGAAACGTGTCGAAATGTTCCCACCCGCCTGGAATCGAACCCGAGCCCTCCGTGTGTGAAGCGGGAGCTTTAGCCACCAGGCCACCGGGCCACCGAATAAGAGAATAGGTGGTTTTGATATAGGTAGCTGATGGTGGGGTATGTTAGCGAGATAAGATGTTATTTTAACAGTAGTTTTGAAAATGGTGGATGAATATGCAGTTCTAGAGTTTTCAGGCAGAGTTCCAGATTTTAGGCCCTTTTATGTACACTGAATTTTTGTATAGATTTAACCGGACATGGGGAATGTCAGAGATTTTTGTCTGGTATTGTCTATGGGTCCTGTCACAACTATCATGAAAGTGTTGTAGTTCAGGGTTAATATTGAAATTTATGGTTGTGTAAATGTAGGTTGCACTGTAGTAGGTGTGACTTCTGTATAGTAAGTTTAGGTCTTTGAAGAGTGAGGGTGTATGTTGCCTAGCATTGGATTGCAGGATAATTCTAACTGCGGCTTTTTGTTGGGTGATTATTGGCTTTAGGTGGGTTACTGCTGTTGATCCCCAAGAACAAATAGCATAGGTAAGGTAAGGATAGATGAGTGAGTAGTATAGTGTGAGTAGGGCTGATTGTGGTACGTAGTAACATCTTAGAGAGGGTCCCAACCGTTTTGGGTACTTTTTTTTTTTTGTTATGTATTGGATATGGGTGTTGAATTTCAGGTTGCTGTCAAGATGTAGGCCCAGGAATTTGCCTTTATTATGTTTGGCAATAAGAATGTTGTCAGTCATAATGTTCAGTTGTGCAACACCTGTTCTGTTACTAAACATAATATAGAAGGTTTTGTCAGTATTAAGTGTAAGTTTATTGGCAGTCATTCAGGATGATATTTTTAATAGCTGTTCGTTGACAATGGTGTTGAGTGTGGCAAGATTTGGGTGGGAGATGACATAAGTCATGTCGTCAGCAAAGAGAATTGGTTTCAGGTGTTGTGATACATTGGGAAGATCATAAATATATAAGAGGAAGAGCAGGGGACCAAGGACACTTCCCTGTGACACTCCAGTATCCAGTGGTCTTGATGAGGTTGTGTCCTTAATAGAGACGTATTGATACCTGTTCGAAAGGTAGGACCCCTCAAGGAAGGTTCCTTGATGTTGGTGAGGGGCTTTTGATTTAGGGAATTGGATCTGTGCTCCAGTTCCCCGAATTAAGCCTGAATGCCTTCCACATCTCCCCCCCCCCAGGCGCTGTATAATCCTCCGGGTTTAGCGCTTCCCCCTTGATTATAATAATAATCGAAAGGTAGGATTTGAAATATGTAAGTGCGTGGCCTCGTATGCCATAATGATCAAGTTTGTGGAGTCAGGATGCCGTGGTCTACTGCATGAAAAGTTTTCCTTAGGTCGATAAGAGTGAATGAATATTCATTTTTTTCCAGTGCTGTGTAAAGCACCTCTAGCATTTTTACAATTGCAACATTTGTGCTTTTGCTTTTCCTGAAGCCAAACTGGCAGGGGTTGAGGATTTTTGCGCTGATAAACGAATATAGTAGTCTTTTGTGCACGAGTTTCTGGAAGATTTTGGATAGCAGCAGTAAGTTTGATATTGGCCTATAGTTATTTACATCGGTGGGGTCACCACCTTTGTGTAATGATGTAACCCTTGCTGTCTTGAGTTGATTTTAGAGTTTGCCACCGAAGTGGCTAGTTTATTGTGCAGGTCATATCCATCCTTTGGAGGGTAGCGCAAGAGCATATAGATACACAAAAGGTCTATCTACAGTTCACAAGCAAATTTAGGAAATTTGCTTAGTATATCAGGTATCTTATTTTCATCAATAAGATATCTTGACATATCACATAGGTTATTATACTGTCTATCTCTGTATTCCTCAATAAGTGGACAGTTAAGTACACAGTGTTCAAGACAGTGATCATATGCCTGATCACATAATATGCATTTAGTTTGATCATCATCTGTGTGTCTCCCAAACTGCCAGAAGTACTTGCAACCAAGCCTAAGCCTGGCCACTACATCAGTCACTCTGTTCACATTGCAAGTTGCTCCTTAAACATATTTATCTACGTTCATGTTATCATAGTGTGTTATAGATCTACTCAGGCTTCTAACTGCATTTCAATAACAAGCATTTTCATTATTTACTTCTCCTAATATTATTCCTAATACTAGACACAGATATTATTTTTTATTATTATCACACTGGCCGATTCCCACCAAGGCAGGGTGGCCTGAAAAAGAAAAACTTTCACCATCATTTACTCCATCACTGTCTTGCCAGAAGGGTGCTTTACACTACAGTTTTTAAACTGCAACATTAACACCCCTCCTTCAGAGTGCAGGCACTGTACTTCCCATCTCCAGGACTAAAGTCCAGCCTGCCGGTTTCCCTGAACCCCTTCATAAATGTTACTTTGCTCACACTCCAACAGCACGCCAAGTATTAAAAACCATTTGTCTCCATTCACTCCTATCAAACACGCTCACGCATGCCTGCTGGAAGTCCAAGCCCCTCGCACACAAAACCTCCTTTACCCCCTCCCTCCAACCTTTCCTAGGCCAACCCCTACCCCGCCTTCCTTCCACTACAGACTCATACACTCTTGAAGTCACTCTGTTTCGCTCCATTCTCTCTACATGTCCGAACCAACTCAACAACCCTTCCTCGGCCCTCTGGACAACAGTTTTGGTAATCCCGCACCTCCTCCTAACTTCCAAACTACGAATTCTCTGCATTATATTCACACCACACATTTCCCTCAGACATGACATCTCCACTGCCTCCAGCCTTCTCCTCGCTGCAACATTCATCACCCATGCTTCACACCCATATAAGAGTGTTTGTAAAACTATACTCTCATACATTCCCCTCTTTGCCTCCAAGGACAAAGTTCTTTGTCTCCACAGACTCCTAAGTGCACCACTCACCCTTTTCCCCTCATCAATTCTATGATTCACCTCATCTTTCATAGACCCATCCGCTGACACATCCACTCCCAGATATACCAAAGTTATATTCTACATTCTCCTTCTGGGTACTCTTCTTGGCTAACATATCAACTTTATCATGAAGGAGTAATCCAATGTGTGATGGAATCCATAGCAATTGTACATTAATTCCATTGTCCCGGATTTTTTGAGTATCTTTACCTGGCTTTTCCAATCCAGAATCTCAGAGAGTGTTTTCCAGGTCTTTTTTTTTTATATCTCTTGTTTCGGTGAATCTGTTGGAATAGTATAATTACTTGGCCTTTCTTATTAGTTTGGTGAGGACTGATGCGTAGTGTTTAACAATATCTTTGTGTATTTAAGCCCTGTTGATGAAGACAGGGAAGCTGTGATTTCGTGTATAGGGCAAGGAGGAATAACATCTTGTAGGAGTGAGGAAGAACCAGTTGTGAGTGGGGGAAGTTTGTGAGGCAGTGGGTAGAATGAAAAGGGGTAAGGCAGCTGGGATTGGTGGGATAAAGATAGAAATATTAAAAAGCAGGTGGGGGATATAGTTTTGGAGTGGTTGGTGCTATTATTTAATAAATGTATGGAAGAGGGTAAGGTACCTTGGTATTGGCAGAGAGTGTCCATAGTTCCTTTGTATAAAGGCAAAGGGGACAAAAGAGAGTGCAAAAATTATAGGGGAATAAGTCTGTCGAGTTTTAGGTAGTAGGTTGGTAAACAGCAACCACCCAGGGAGGTACTACCATCCTGCCAAGTGAGTGTAAAACGAAAGCCTGTAATTGTTTTACATGATGGTAGGATTACTGGAGTCTTTCGTCTGTCTCATAAACATGCAAGATTTCAGGTACATCTTGCTACTTCTACTTACACTTAGGTCACACTACATATACATGTACAAGCATATATATACACACCCCTCTGGGTTTTCTTCTATTTTCTTTCTAGTTCTTGTTCTTGTTTATTTCCTCATATCTCCATGGGGAAGTGGAACAGAATTCTTCCTCTGTAAGCCATGCGTGTTGTAAGAGGCGACTAAAATGCCAGGAGCAAGGGGCTAGTAACCCCTTCTCCTGTATGAATTACTAAATTTAAAAAGAGAAACTTTTGTTTTTCTTTTTTGGCCACCCTGCCTTGGTGGGATACGGCTGGTTTGTTGAAAAAAAGAAAGTCTGTTGAGTATACCTGGTAAGGTGTATGGTAGAGTTATTATTGAAAGAATTAAGAGTAAGACGGAGAGTAGGATAGCAGATGAACATGGAGGCTTTAGGAAAGGTAGAGGGTGTGTAGACCAAGTGTTTACAGTGAAACATACAGGTGAACAGTATTAGGGTAAAGAGGTTTTTGTGGCATTTATTGATTTGGAAAGGGCGTATGACAGGGTGGATAGGCGGGCAATGTGGCATATGTTGCAGATGTATGGTGTAGGAGGTAGGTTACTGAAAGCAGTGAAGAGTTTTTATGAGGATAGTGAAGCACAGGTTAGAGTATGTAGGAGAGAGGGAGATTATTTCCCAGTAAAAGTGGGCCTTAGACAAGGATGTGTGATGTCACTGTGGTTGTTCAATATATTTATAGATGGAGTTGTAAGAGAAGAGAATGCGAGGGTCTTGGCAAGAGGTGTGGAGTTAAAAGATAAAGAATCAAACACAAAGTGGGAGTTGTCACAGTTGTTTTTTGCTGATGACACTGTGCTTTTGAAAGATTCTGAAGAGAAGTTGCAAAGGTTGGTGGATGAATTTGGTAGGGTATGTAAAAAGAAGAAAATTAAAAGTGAATATAGGAAAGAGTAAGGTTATGAGGATAACAAAAAGATTAGGTTATGAAAGATTGGATATCAGATTGGAGGGAGAGAGTATGGAGGAGGTGAATGTATTCAGATATTTGAGAGTGGATGTGTCAGCAGATGGGTCTATGAAGGTGAGGTGAATCATAGAATTGATGAGGGGAAAAGGGTGAGTGGTTCACTTAGGAGTCTGTGGAGACAAAGAACTTTGTCCTTGGAAGCAAAGAGGGGAATGTATGAGAGTATAGTTTTACCAACGCTCTTACATGGGTGTGAAGCATGGGTGATGAATGTTGCAGCGAGGAGATGGCTGGAGGCAGTGGAGATGTCATGTCTTGAGGGCAATGTGTGGTGTGAATATAATGCAGAGAATTCATAGTTTGGAAGGTAGGAGGAGGTGCGGGATTGCCAAAACTGTTGTCCAGAGGGCTGAGGAAGGGTTGTTGAGGTGGTTCGGACATGTAGAGAGAATGGAACAAAACAGAATGACTTCGAGAGTGTATAAATCTGTAGTGTATAAATCTGTAAGGGTCAGCCTAGGAAAGGTTGGAGGGAGGGGGTAAAGGAGGTTTTATGTTCGAGGGGCTTGGACTTCCAGCAAGCATGCATGAGCATAATTGGTAGGAGTGAATGGAGACAAATAGTTTTTCACACTGACATGCTGTTGGCATGTGAACAAAGTAGCATTTATGAAGGGATTCAGGGAAACCGGCAGGCCGGGCTTGAGTCCTGGAGATGGGAAGTACAGTGTCTGCACTCTGAAGGAGGGGTGTTAATGTTGCAGTTTTATAAACTGTAGTGTAAAGCATCCCCTCTGGCAAGACAGTGATGGAGTGAATGATGATGAAAGGTTTTCTTTTTCGGGCCACCCTGCCTTGGTGGGAATCGCTAATGTATTAATAATAAAAAAAATATTAAGCCCTGTCTATATTGCTTTTCATATTGATGTTTCTTATCAATGGATCTTAGTATGCTATTAACAATGAGCAACCAAGCTGTTGATTTGTGGTCTGTTTCCATTTTATGGGTCAATGTTATATAGTCTAAGTAATTTGTTAAGAAATATGTCTTTCCGATCATCGATACCATTGTAATTGGAGAATTCTGTAGGCCAGTCAACCATACCTAGCTCTGCTGTGAAGTTGTGAAGGATGAATCTCACCATTTTGTTCTGGGTGATTTGTAGTCTATCTTTAAGTTTTTGTTAAGGCAGAGCACCATGAAGAGCAAGCATAATCAATATGACAATGCAAAAAAGTTAGACATAGGGTCGTGCGAGCCCCAGTAGGTAGACACTGTGCTTGTCTGTTGAGGAACTTTAGCCTGGCATTTGCTTTCTTTACTACACTGTTCCCCATTAGTTCTGGCATGCTTGGGTCGAAGGGAATTTCCAGATACTTCAATGAAGATACAATGATGGGTTCCCCATTACACTGGACATTAAAATTATTTACCCTGTTCAGTTTATGCTTCATACCAAAGAGTATGGCTCTTGATCCAAGAAATTGGACCTGTCCTTCCCTTGTTGCCTCCCATTTTCTGGGTGCTGTCTGGGTTTATCACTACCCCATACTAATAATAACAACAGAAAATAATATATAATAATTCGCTTCACAGATGAGGTGGGTTCAGCAGACCCATCCCACCTCGGGGTGGCAACGCTCTCACGACCAAGCACGCAGGAGTTGGGTCACAGCTCCCAGCACCTTTTGTGGCTTCCTGAGAACTCTCGTGACCGAGGAGGAAATGGGGAGGGTGAGAAGAGGACCCCAGAGCTGCTGGGGATTAACACTCACACCTCCAGCTATAGGGCTGGGCACACCTTTGACAGCACTCCACTGGATACATTTCGCTCCAACACTGAGGTGAGGCACGCATCCCACAGTAATAATAATAATATCTATTTCTTCAAGTACATGTACAAGGTATACAGGCCTAACTGACATCAGTGACATACTACTACTTAGAAAGTCCCTTGTTATGCATAGCATTTTGGGCAAATTAGGTCAATTTTGATCCAGCATGTGACCCATGCCAGTCGACTAACACCCAGGTATCCATTTTACAGATGGGAATCGAACCCGGACCCCTCAGCTTGTGAAGCAAGAGCTTTGCCAACCAGGCCACAAGCCTGGTTGACAATGCTCTAATGCTCACACATAGCAGCTTTTTTTGCTAATAAGCTAGGTTATATCAGAAACAAAATTGTTAATCTACTAATGGGTAACTAATGGAAAAAAATAATCACAAGGGGCTTTGGCATGTTGCCTTTAATAACTGTATTCCTTTGTACTTCTCTGTATCATGTTCAAATTACTAAATAAATAAATAAATAAATAAATAAAGATAATTCTAGAGATGCATCTTGAAGGGCTGAAGATCAAAATTGTCAATGAAGAATAGGTTGGTAGATTGTTACACAACACAGTGGTACCCTGAGTTTCGTACATAATTCGTTCCATAAGGCTGTTTGAGTGCCGTTACCGAACAAATTTGTACCCATAAGGAATAATATAAATTAGATTAATTCGTTTCAGACCCCCAAAAATACACTTACAAAAGCACTTACAATAATGCACTTACGTAATTGTTCAAGTAGGGAGCTGTATGAAACTCGGGGTACCACTGTATATGTTGAATGGAAAAATTGAGAAGCTTTATCTGGAAAACTGCTGAATTATCTTGTGCATATCTGACAGATTTTTGTTCAGTAGTTTTCCAGCATGTTAAGATTCAGTAAAAATAAGTATGTTTATTAAGGTACAGGTCCACATAAGCACAAGAATAAATTCTCGGGTTGGCTAACTTGAATTATTTTTGCTTTTGAATATAATTGTCCTATGTGTTTCTTAATACAGTGGTAACCCAAGTTTCGGTCATAATTCGTTTCAGAAGGCTGTTCAAGTGCCGTTACCAAACGAATTTGTTCCCATAATAATGTAAATTAGATTTGTTCGTTTCAGACCCCCAAACATACACTTACAAAAGCACTTACAATAATGCACTTACATAATTGTTCGAGTTGGGAGCTCTATGAAACTCGGGGTACCACTGTAGTTTCTTATTCCTGCAATGTTCTTTTCATATTTGGGAGACTGGGACTGAGACTAGGAAGTATAGGTAGGCTGTGACTTGCATTACTTCATAAGACCAGTAGAAACCTGAGGTTGCTTGTTCCTGTCCCTGACTTAGGTCAGAAAACCTCGCCTTTTTTTTTAACGTATTTGGGAGAGTATGTAAAAGAAGGAAATAAAACATAAACAGGGAAGAGCAAAGTAATGAAAGTACCAAAAAAAAAGTAGGCATTGAGAGACTGAATATCAGATTGGAAGGAGGGAGCAAGGAGGAAGTAAATGTTCAGATATTTGGGAGTGGACTTAGAGGGAGATGGTTCTATGAAAGATGGGGTGAAGCATAGAATTGACAAAGGGGGAAGAGTAGATGGTTCATTTAGAAATATGGCTTATGTTGAGGCTTGCAAATATTGTCTTATTTTCTTTTTATTGTTTCTTTGAGAGTTCATTTGTGCCATTGAGCAGCAGTTATCACACTTTTGTGTTAGTCACTAGAGTATTTATTGCTTCTTAATGGAGATTGCTCTAATAAAATAAAATAAAAAAATTTTATTTCTTTGCTAAGGTTACAATGTGTGGTCTACATATCATAATATAATTGGAGCAAAGAAAGCCACTCTCATGCCGAGGCATTTCGGGCAGACTTAACCTAATACAGCCCCTCCTCACTTAGCAATGTACTCGTTTACTGACGACTCGGACTTACAACGGGTTCTCTGACCAGTATGCATACCTAAATAATGTATGTAAGAGCTGATTCCCTCTATTCTGTTTATTACAATACTATACAGTACACTACTGTATAATGCAAAATGGAACTCTGTGTATAAACCTTGGTAATAAATACTGACAAGTTGGTTTAGAAAGACACGTAAGAAACACTATAACATATTTATTAGAAAACGTTTCGGTCCTGGGACCTTGATCACATTCATCAAACATACAAACATACATTTATATGTTTGTAAAAATGGCTTAATAGTTAAGGGATAATAAAGTATTTGGGGGAGTTGCTTTGAATTTGGTTGGGGTTTAGCATGGTGAAGGTAGGTTTGTTATTGAGAGATGAGATGATTTTTTTAGTACATGAATGCTCTTAGCTAAACTAATTTGTGGGCAGGGGACCTTTTGCTGCTTCAGGCAAAGAGTTCCGTATCTTAGGGCCCTTTATGTGCATTGCATTTTTGTAAGATGTGAGACGGACACAAGGGATATCAAAAAGTGTTGTGTGCCTCGTGTTATGCCTGTGGGTTCTCTTGAAGCTGTCTAGAAGAAATTTGAGCAGAGGGTTGATATTGGAGTTTAATGTTCTGTATATGTAGTAGGCACAATAATAAGTGTGTGTATTATGTTTATTAAGTAAGTTTATGCTTTTGAAGAGAGGTGGGGTGTGTTGTCTGGCACTGGAGTTTGTGATCATCCTCACTGCCACTGTTTGTTGGGTTATTAAAGATTTGAGGTGATTGGCCATGGTAGATCCCCAAGCACAAATACCATAGGTGAGGTAAGGGTATATTAGAGAGTGATATATGGTAAGGAGGGCCGTTGGGGTACATAGTATTGTATCTTGGAAAGGATACCTACTGTTTGGAAACTTTCTTAGTTGTATGCTGGATGTGGGTCTGATATTTAAGATTACAATCATGGTGGAGACCTAGAAATTTGCCCTCAGTGTGTCTTGTAATGGGTGAACCATTTATCGATATGTGTAGCTGGATATTTGATGCTCTGTTTCTTACAGGCATGAAGTAGTTTTGTCTATATTGAGAGTAAGTTTGTTGGTAATCATCCATTTGATATTTTAAGTAGTTTGCTGTTTACAGTGTTGTAAAGTAAAAGGACACAAGTGCAACTAATGTGACATTTATTGTGGCAACATTTCGCTCTCCAGAAGCTTTATCAAGCCATTACAAACAATACATGGACACAGAGGGTATATAAAGGCTCTGAGTGAGGTGCAATACTTAAAGTAAAAGGACACAAGTGCAACTAATGTGACATTTATTGTGGCAACGTTTCGCTCTCCAGGAGCTTTATCAGGCTTGATAAAGCTTCTGGAGAGCGAAACGTTGCCACAATAAATGTCACATTAGTTGCACTTGTGTCCTTTTACTTTACATATTGTCGGTAATTCTACCAACTTTATTGTTTACAGTGTTACTAAGTATAGCCGAGTTTGGGTGGGAGAAAAACATAAGTGGTGTCATCTGTGAATAAAACTGGTTTAAGGAGTCGCGATGCATTTTGGAGGTCATTGATGTAAATAAGGAAGAGTAGAGGACCTAGGACACTTCCCTATGGCACTCCAACTACTGCAGGCTGAGTATTGGAGGTAATGCCATTTGTGTACACATACTGGTGTCTACCACTAAGATAAGATTTTAGGTAGTTGAGCGAGTGTCCACTGACCCTGTCATGCTCTAGTTTTATTTATTTATTTATTATTAATTTGGACATGATACATAGATGTACAAAGAAATACAGTGGTTAAGTGTAACATGCCAAAAGCCCCTTGTATGCAGAGCATTATGGGCAGGCTTAAAATTAACTTAAGATTAACTAAGCTATGATATATTCAGTGGTAAAAATTATAGTAAACAAATAACAATTAAGCACAAATGAGTATTTCAAAGACAGGTCATATGGTCATTTGCTGAGTTGCTGTGCATTCAGTAGAATGGAGTATTCTGTTAGGTAATGTAATTAAAAAAAAAAAGTTTGATAGGGTCACAGGTTAAACATATATGAGATACAATTATTCAGTATTTATTTAGTTGTGGGTGAGTAAGTGATTTTTAAGAAGAGACTTGAATTTATAAACAGACAGTGTTTCTTTTATATTCACAGGTAATGAATTCCAGATTTTTGGGCCTTTTATGTGCATTGAGTTTTTGCATAGTGTGAGATGGATACAAGGAACATCAGAGAGTGATCTGTGCCTTGTGTTATGGTCATGTGTTCTGTTGAGGTTGGTAAGGAGACGTTTGAGGGGAGGGTTTATATCTGAGTTAAGTGTTCTATGTATGTAGTAGGTACAATAATAAGTATGGATGTTTTGTACGGTGAGTAGGTTTAGAGTTTTGAATATTGGTGGAGTGTGCTGCCTGTAGTGGGAATTTGTTATCATTCTGACTGCAGCCTTTTGTTGGGTTATTAATGGTCTGAGATGGTTTATTGTTGTTGAGCCCATGCACAAATTCCATAGGTGAGATAGGGGTAAATAAGTGAGTGATATAGGGCCAGGAGGGCTGACTGTGGAACATAGTACCGTATCTTCGATAGTATGCCTACGGTCTTGGAAATTTTCTTGGAAATTTGTTGTACATGTGTTTGAAATTTGAGTCTATTACCAAGGTGGATTCCCAAGAATTTTCCCTCTGTGAGCTTTGTGATAGGTAATCCATTTATCATTATGTTAAGAGGGACATCTGTAGCTCTGTTTCCAAACTGAATGAAGTAGGTTTTGTCAATGTTGAGAGTAAGTTTGTTAGTTATCATCCAGGTAGATATTTTCTGTAATTTGGTATTCACAGTATTGGCTAGCATGACTGGGCTTGAGTGAGAGAAGACGTATGTAGTGTCATCTGCAAATAGTGTGGGTTAGAGTAGTTGCGATGCATTTGGTAGGTCATTTATGTAAACGAGAAAGAGAAGAGGGCCAAGGACACTTCCTTCTGGGACACCAACTGTAATTGGCTGTGCAGAAGAGTTTGTTCCATTTGTGTTTAAATATTGGTTTCTGTTGCTGAGGTATGACTTTAGGTAGTTGAGGGAGTGCCCTCTTATACCATAGTGTGACAGTTTTATGTGGAGCAAATCATGGTCAACTGTATCAAAAGCTTTAAGTAAATCAGTGATGGTGCAAAATATTGTGGTAGACTGTATCCAATGCTTTCCATAGGTCTATGAAGAGCCCCAGAGGATATTTATTTTTGTCAATTGCTGTACGTATACATGTATAGTAATTCGGGCATCTGAATAATTGCATCATTTGTGCTTTTTTTTTGGCCTAAACCCAAACTGGCAAGGGTTCAGTATGTTATGGGATAAGAGGTAGGAGTAGATTTGTTTGTTTTATTTTTTTGAAGATTTTTGAGAGCAAAGGCAAGTTAGATATTATCTGTAGTTATTTAGTTCTGTAGGATCACCTCCTTTGTGGATCGGGATGACCCTTGTTGTCTTGAGTATGGATGGGAATTTAGAAGATTCGACAGATTTGCTAAATAGTGTTGCAGTAATGGGGAACAGCACATGAGCTGCGTTTTTATACATGATTGTTGGCAAGTCATTTAGGTCTCCTGCCTTGTTTTTTAATGATTTAATTATTAGTGAGACTTCAGTAGGATTTGTTGGTGCTATATATAGAGGATTTAGGTAATTACCATTTGCAATTTTGCTTGCTAGTTTTGCTCCTATAGTAGAAAAGAAGATATTAAGTTCGTTGGAAGTGTTTATAGGCTGTATGTGTGGTTCGTCTGGTTTTGCTAAGTTAATCTCTCTGCTTCTAGATAGTTTTCTAGAGCCCAAAATTTCCGAGAGAGTTTTCCAGGTCTTTTTCATATTACCTTTTATTTCATTAAATCTGTTTTCATAATACATTTGTTTGGACTTTCATATTAGATTTGTAAGTATTGAGGTGTATCGTTTAGTTAGTTCTTTTGTAATTAGGCCCTATCTGAATTTTTTTCATATGCATGTAAATGTTTTTTATCGATGAATTTAAGTACTAGTGGAACCTTGAGCTTTGGCCGTAATCTGTTCCAGAAGCTCAGCCAAAACTCAAATTGTTTGAAAGTCAAAGCAATATTTCCCATAAGAAATAATGTAAATCCAATTAATCCGTTCTAGACACCCAAAAATATTTAAAAAAAAAAATGCATTTTTAAAGAATAACTCTAGTTTTTCTAGGTAGTAGGTTGGTAGACAGCAACCACCCAGGGAGGTACTACCGTCCTGCCAAGTGAGTGTAAAACGAAAGCCTGTAATTGTTTTACATGATGGTAGGATTGCTGGTGCCTTTTGTCTGTGTCATAAATATGCAAGATTGCAGGTATGTCTTGCTACTTCTACTTAGACTTAGGTCACACTACACATACATGTACACGTTTCTTTATACACACTCATCTGAGTTTTCTTTGATTTTATCTTAATAGTTCTTGGTCTTATTACTTTTCCTTTTATATCCATGGGGAAGTGGAATAAGAATCTTTCCTCCGTAAGCCATGTGTGCTGTAAACATCAACTAAAATGCCGGGAACAATGGGCTAGTAACCCCTTTTCCTGTAAAGATTACTAAAAGAATAAGAAGAAGAAAATTGTCAAAATGGGAAGTCTGAATGTGCGTGGATGTTGTGCAAATGATAAGAAAGAGATGATTGTGGATGTTATGAATGAGAAGAAGCTGGATGTCCTGGCTTTAAGTGAAACAAAGTTGAAATGGGTGGGAGAGTTTCAATGGAGAGGAATAAATGGATTAGGTCAGGGGTTTCAAATAGAGTTAGAGCTAAAGAAGGTGTAGCAGTAATGTTGAAGGATAAGCTATGGCAGGAAAGAGGGACTATAAATGTATTAATTCAAGGATTATGTGGAGTAAAATAAAGATTGGATGTGAAAAGTGGTTATAGTAAGCGTGTATGCACCTGGAGAAGAGAGGAATGTAGAGGAGAGAGAGAGATTTTGGGAAATGTTGAGTGAATGCATGGGGAGTTTTGAATCAAGTGTGAGAGTAATGGTGGTTGGGGATTTCAATGCTAAAGTGGGTAAAAATGTTATGGAGGGAGTAGTAGGTAAATTTGGGGTGCCAGGGGTAAATGTAAATGGGGAGCCTTTAATTGAGCTATGTGTAGAAAGAGATTTGGTAATAAGTAATACATTTTTTTTTTTTCAACAAATCGGCCGTCTCCTACCGAGGCAGGGTGACCCAAAAAAGAAAGAAAATCCCCAAAAAGAAAATACTTTCATCATCATTCAACACTTTCACCACACTCACACATTATCACTGTTTTTGCAGAGGTGCTCAGAATACAACAGTTTAGAAGCATACACATATAAAGATACACAACATATCCCTCCAAACTACCAATATCCCAAACCTCTTCTTTAAAGTGCAGGCATTGTACTTCCCATTTCCAGGACTCAAGTCCGACTATATGAAAATAACCTGTTTCCCTGAATCCCTTCACTAAATATTACCCTGCTCACACTCCAACAGCTTGTCAGGTCCCAAGTACCATTCGTCTCCATTCACTCCTATCAAAACACGCTCACGCACGCTTGCTGGAAGTCCAAGCCCCTTGCCCACAAAACCTCCTTTACCCCCTCTCCAACCCTTTCGAGGACGACCCTACCCCGCCTTCCTTCCCTATAGATTTATATGCTTTCCATGTCATTCTACTTTGATCCATTCTCTCTAAATGACCAAACCACCTCAACAACCCCTCTTCTGCCCTCTGACTAATACTTTTATTAACTCCACACCTTTTCCTAATTTCCACACTCCGAATTTTCTGCATAATATTTACAGCACACGTTGCCCTTAGACAGGACATCTCCACTGCCTCCAACCGTCTGCTCGCTGCTGCATTTACCACCCAAGCTTCACACCCATATAAGAGTGTTGGTACTACTATACTTTCATACATTCCCTTCTTTGCCTCCATAGATAACGTTTTTTGACTCCACATATACCTCAACGCACCACTCACCTTTTTTCCCTCATCAATTCTATGATTAACCTCATCCTTCATAAATCCATCTGCCGACACATCAACTCCCAAGTATCTGAAAACATTCACTTCTTCCATACTCCTCCTCCCCAATTTGATATCCAATTTTTCTTTATGTAAATCATTTGATACCCTCATCACTTTACTCTTTTCTATGTTCACTTTCAACTTTCTACCTTTACACACAATTTTTCTTTAGAATCTCCCATAAGCACAGTATCATCAGCAAAAAGTAACTGTGTCAATTCCCATTTTGAATTTGATTCCCCAAAATTTAATCCCACCCCTCTCCCGAACACCCTAGCATTTACTTCCTTTACAACCCCATCTATAAATATATTAAACAACCATGGTGACATTACACATTCCTGTCTAAGACCTACTTTTACCGGGAAGTAGTCTCCCTCTCTTCTACACACCCTAACCTGAGCCTCACTATCCTCATAAAAACTCTTTATAGCATTTAATTACTTACCACCTATTCCATATACAGTGGACCCCCGCATAGCGAACTTAATCCGTGCAAGAGGGCTGGTCGTTATGCGAAATGTTCGCTATGCGAATTAATTTTCCCCATAAGAAATAATGGAAATAAAATTAATCCGTGCAAGACACCCAAAAGTATGAAAAAAAATTTTTTTTTACCACAAAAAAATGTTAATTTTAGTACACACAAACTGAAAAAGGCATGCACAATTACATGACACTTACTTTTATTGAAGATCTGGTGATGATTGATGGGATGGGAGGGGGGGAGAGAGAGTGTTAGTGTTTAGAAGGGGAATCCCCTTCCATTAGGACTTGAGGTAGCAGTCCTTTTCCGGGGTTACTTCCCTTCTTCTTTTAATGCCACTAGGACCAGCTTCAGAGTCACTGGACCTCTGTCGCACAACAAATCTGTCCATAGAGCTCTGTACCTCCCGTTCCTTTACGATTTGTCTAAAATGGGCCATAACATTGTCATTGAAATAGTCACCAGCACGGCTTGCAACAGCTGTGTCAGGGTGATTTTCATCCATAAAGGTTTGCAGTTCAACCCACTGTGCACACATTTCCTTAATTTTTGAAGTAGGCACAATGGATTCCACAACTGGCATAGGCTTCTCAGGGTTAGCCCCAACCCTTCAAAATCTTTCTTAATTTCCATACTAATTCTCACCCTTTTTACCACAGGGTTGGCACTAGAAGCTTTCTTGGGGCCCATGGTCACTTATTTTCCAGAAACAGCACCGAAAACACTGTAATAATACGAAATATTCCGAGTGTATGCTTGAATGTTACCGCGGAGGCTGGCTGGTAAACAATGGACGCGTCTCGGACGAAGGTCGCTGAGCGGGTTTTTGTCCACTATGCGGGGCAAAATTTTGGCGAACAAAGCGTTCGCTATGCGGATTGTTCGCTATGCAAGGCGTTCGCTATGCGGGGGTCCACTGTACTTGCAACATCTGCCACATTGCTCCTCTATCCACTCTATCATATGCCTTTTCTAAATCCTTAAATGCAATAAAAACTTCCCTACCTTTATCTAAATACTGTTCACATATATGCTTCAATGTAAACACTTGATCTACACATCCCCTACCCACTCTGAAACCTCCTTGCTCATCCACAATCCTACATTCTGTCTTACCTCTAATTCTTTCAATTATAACCCTACCGTACACTTTTCCTGGTATACTCAGTAAACTTATTCCTCTATAATTTTTACAGTCTCTTTTCTCCCCTTTCCCTTTATATAAAGGGACTATACATGCTCTCCGCCAATCCCTCGGTGGGAGACGGCAGACTGGTTGAAAAAAGAAAAAAAGAAAAAAAAACTCTAGTTTTACAAACACAAAACAATTATAAATACTTATAGTACTTAAATGACTAATGAAATACATAAAATTTAAATAAACATTTAAAATAACATTTACATATCTGTACTGAAGACTTGTTGGCATATGGAAGAGAGGGAGGACTTTATTGTTGTTTGGAAGGGGAATCCTCTTCCATAAATACTTTAGGTAACAAGTCCTTATCCCTTAAACGGTCCAAACATATATATATGTTCACCTGTGCAGCGCTCCGAATATTTTGAGAAAAAAAAAATCTTGTTTTTTTTGTAGGAAAAAAGAACATGTGGTACCCAGGCATCCCAAATTTTTTTCATATGGCACACACTGAGTGCACACACCCATTCTCTCATGTCTAGGCGACTCAGGCCTGTTGTGCCAATGTTGAATGAATGACAAATGAAACATATATATACACTTGGGGCCCTACGGGAGAGAATGTATATATACGTTTGGACCGTTTAACCCTTTCAGGGTCGCCAGGCCCTCTCCGAGACTTGTTCTCAGGGTTGCCCAAATTTCAAAAAAAAAAAAAATTATTTTTTCTTATGAAAGGATAGAGAATCTTTTCCCGATCATAATGACACCAAAAGTATGAAATTTGATGGAAAACTTACAGAATTATGCTCTCGCGAAGTTAGCGGTCTCAACGATGTTTATGCATCGGCGATTTTGCCCACTTTGAGCTCCATTTTCGGCCAGTTCCAATGTACTAGTCGACAAAAATCATAACTATTTCGCTAGAACTCCATTTTTTCTATCGAATGAGTACAAGAAACCACCCATTTACCGATTTCAACTATCCAATAAAGTGGTCAGAATTTAGCAATTTTGCCAATTTCACACAAACTTCAAAAGATGCCAATTTCCGAATAGGGTCCAGAATAAACAAGAAAGACATTCCTGGCACTAAAATAACAAGTTCTCTGTTCGTTAGTCACATCCCCAGGCCCCTCTTGTATTTCTTTGGCTTTCCATTTTGAATTTTTATTCTTACAAAAAATAGAAGATTTACTGTTATGCAGACTACTGCATTAGTGTAGAAATGGTACAAATAATATCAGCGCACTTGTGAAAGAATATTAGACTCGCCAGTTGACGTGTATTGGATGCTTGGCATGATTTGTTTACTTTTGAACTTTGGTAAAAATCGAACATTTCTGCTACTTTGAGCTCAATTTCAAGGTACTTTTCTTTGTAAAACCAGTCGAAATCATTTCAATTTCTGTAATATGTCTTCCATTCTATAAAATGAGACCAGGAAAATTAGAATACAACCATAAATACCATACAAAAATACAGTGCAAAGTCGCTGTTTTAATCCAAAAACACGGTCAAAGTTTTTTTTTTCTTATTACGCACTGTGTGCTGCAGGATTTTTTTTATACTGCACACACTGACCACATAGACCCATTCTTTCATATGTAGGCCTACCAGCTTTCTCTCACTAGATTTGAGGGCGGTAGAATTTAGGCGTACTAGTACGTCAAAAAACCTGGGGCGTAAGCTGTACTAGTACGGCCGAAACCCTGAAAGGGTTAAGGGTTATCTGGGGTTAGTTCCCTTCTTTGTTTTTTAATGCCACTAGGACCAGCTTGAGAGTCACTGGACCCCTGTCGTTCAGAAAAACTGTCGTAAAAGGTTTGTTTCTGGCGTCTCTTTAGCATTTGTCTGAAATGGGACATGGTTTTGTCACTGAACATGTTGCAAAGATAACTTGTTTCAGCTTGCTCAGGGTGATATTTCTCAGCAAAACCTTGCATCGTACTACTCCACATTGCACAAATCTCCTCAATCTCTGAAGAAGGCACCTCCTTCCCTCCCTCTTCCTCCTCCTCTGAAGAAAGTTCCTCAGCTGGGGTCTGTTGCTGTTCCAGATGAAGCTCTTTCAGCTCTTCAGTGGTTAGTTCTTCATTGTGGCCCTCCACCAACTCTTCCATATTCTGGCCACTCACATCCAACCCCAAGGAATTCCCCAATATCACAATACATTGCACAACAGGCATAGGGTCGACAGGGTCAGCCTCAAACCCTTCAAAATCCTTCTTTTGGACACATTCTGGCCACAATTTTCTCCAAAGCAGAGTTCAAAGTCCTGGAAGTCACTCCGTACCAAGCCTTACCTCTAAGGCTTATGCAGCTGTAGATATTGAAGTGATTCTTCCAGAACTCTCTTAAGGTCAATTCAGTGTCCAAGGTCACTTCAAAGAACCTTTGAAAGAGTGCTTTTGTGTAGAGTTTTTTGAAGTTTGAAATGACGTGCTGGTCCATGGGCTGGATGAGAGGGGTGGTGTTAGGAGGCTAGAACTTCACTGTTATAAAACTGAAATCCCTAGACAATTGGTCTGCCAAGTTTGGAGGATGAGCAGGAGCATTGTCCAGTACCAGATGGCACTTGAGTGGCAATTTATATTCCGGAGGTGTTTTTTCACACTCGGGCCAAACACTTCATGTACCCAGTCAATGAAAATTTGCCTTGTGACCCATGCCTTATTGTTAGCCCTCCACATCACACACAATCTACTCTTGATGACATTGTTTTTCTTGAGCACACTGGGATTTTCAGAGTGATACACCAGTAAAGGCTTCACTTTGAATTCCCCACTAGCATTACCATAGAGCAAGAGAGTTAGTCTGTCTTTCATAGGCTTGTGTCCTGGCAGTGCCTTTTCCTCCTGTGTGATGTAGGTCCTCTTTGGCATTTTCTTCCAAAAGAGGCCTGTTTCGTCACAAATGAACGCTTGTTGGGGGACAAATCCTTGAGCCTCTACATAGTCCTTGAATTCATGCACAAATTTTTCAGCCACATGTTTGTCTGAACTTACAGTCTCGCCATGCCTTGCAACACTGTGTATACCACTATGCTTCTTGAAGTTGTGAAACCAGCCTCTGCTGGCCTTAAATTCACTAACAGCAGCACACGTTCCAGGCATTTTCTTTATGAGATCCGAGTGCAACTGCCTTGCCTTTTCACAAATGATCGTCTCTGAAACACTATCTCCCGCTAATTGTTTATCGTTGATCCACACCAACCACAACTTCTCAACATCTTTGATTGTCTGTGATCTATTTTTCGTTAGCATATCTACCCCTATTGTAACATTAGCTTCCTTGATTTCTTTTTTCTTCGCCAGGATGGAACTGATGGTTGATTTGTTTTTGCCATACAACCTGGTAAGCTCCAGCACACACACACCACTTTCGTATTTTTCGATAATCGCTTTCTTCACCACTTTCTTTACCACAGGGCAGACACTAGAAAGTTTCTTTGGGCCCATGGTTAATTATGTAGCAGTTGCACTCAATCAGCAAACAAAAAAACAATGGATTACAGTGGACCCCCGGTATTCGATGGCATCGGTATTCGATAAATCCGGTATTCGATGCATTATATCGCAAAAAATTTTCCTCAGTATTCGATTGAAAACCCGGTATTCAATACGATTTGTATGAGACCTGTCCACATGTGGCCTGAACTGCCCCTCGTGTGCCAGTGTTTACAAGCCAGCTAGTGTGCGCGCATCTAAGGATACATTCGGTACATTCCATATTATCCATATTATCACTGTGTTTGGTGCTTGTTTCTGCAAAATAAGTCACCATGGGCCCCAAGAAAGCTTCTAGTGCCAACCCTGTGGTAAAAAGGGTGAGAATTAGTATGGAAATTAAGAAAGATTTTGAAGGGTTTGGGGCTAACCCTGAGAAGCCTATACCAGTTGTGGAATACATTGTGCCTACTTCAAAAATTAAGGAAATGTGTGCACAGTGGGTTGAAGTGCAAACCTTTATGGATGAAAATCACCCTAACACAGCTATTACAATGACAATGTTGTGGCCCATTTTAGACAAATCGTAAAGGAACGGGAGGTACAGAGCTCTATGGACAGATTTGTTGTGCGACAGAGGTCCAGTGACTCTCAAGCTGGTCCTAGTGGCATTAAAAGAAGAAGGGAAGTAACCCTGGAAAAGGACTTGCTACCTCAAGTCCTAATGGAAGGGGATTCCCCTTCTAAACACTAACACCTCTCCCCTCCTTCCATCCCACCAATCATCACCAGATCTTCATTAAAGTTAAGTGTCAATTATTTTATTGTTATTGTAATTATTCTATTGCATTAAACTTAATATTTCATGTAGTAAAATTTTTTTTTCATACTTTTGGGTGTCTTGCATGGATTAATTTGATTTTCATTATTTCTTATGAGGAAAATTGATTCGGTTTTCGATATTATCGGTATTCAATGAGCTCTCAGGAACGAATTAATATCGAATACCGGGGGTCCACTGTATTGTGAAATGTTTCGATGAACGCACAGGGTAATGTTCACTCGAGGAGAAGCAAAGCCAGACTAACTCACAACGCATGCATGGGAGACTTGTGTGGGTGCATGTAGGCAGACAGGTCTGGTACAACAACTGAAACTCATGCTACTGTTTGAAACTCGTGACAAAATTTAACCGAAAAAAGTGACCAAAACTCAAAACGGCCGAAACTTGAGGCAGCCAAAACTCGAGATTCCACTGTATACTGTTTGTAAGCCAGGGGCTGTTCAGTCTCTTTGTTGAGATTTGCTTCGTTTTCATTGGACAATGTTTATTGTAGAGGTTATGAGTTTTGTGTAGGAATATGTTGACACATTCATCAATATCCTGGGTGGCTGCTAACTTGCCCAGCCAGTGTTACATAGGGCAGTAATAAAATTATTTACCAATAACTCATCATGTCAAAAAGAGATCTTAGTCGTGTTCTGAGGCAGTCTACTCAAGTTGGTTATGAGAAAAGTTGGGTAGTGGTCCTTAGTGTTGTCTGTGATTATGCCTGTTTTTAGTGGGAATATGGCATTGGTCCAGATAGGATAAAGTAGTGAGGCTCTTGTCTCTGTGACTCTTGTATTAATGTTGGTAGAATTACCGACAATATGTAAAGTAAAAGGACACAAGTGAAGCTAATGTGATATTTTATTGTGGAGAGCGAAACGTTGCCACAATACAATGTCACATTAGTTGCACTTGTGTCCTTTTACTTCTTGGTTATAGATGGTAGTAGCAAGCAGCTGCTTGTAGTGTTTGTGAAATCAGCTACTTGGGGGTCTTCTGCTTGAATGAGGTTTATATTTAAGTCACCAGCAAGTAGCAGGTGATGTTTATTCATCTCTGAGTCAGTTATCGTGTTTCTTAAGTTGTCACTGAATGTGTAAGTATTAGTGTGAGGTAGTCTGTAGACTGCTCCAACTGTTATTTTTTTTTTTTTATGTTTCTGTATGTGGATTTTGCAAATATGTATTCACCATATTCATCCCTGGTGCAAGTGGATTTAATACATTTTAGTTCATTTGAGTAGTAAATAGTAGTACATGCCTCCTCCTGAGTGATCAGGCCTGCAGTTGTGTATGGCTGTGTAACCAGGTAAGACAAAGATATCTGTTAAATCATGTTTGAGCCAGGTTTCAATGATAAAGGATATGTTAACATTCAGAGAATTAAGAAGTGCAAGGAGGTCATCACAGTTTAGCCAATGATCTGATATTGTAATTGAATAGTGTTATATTCTTGTTGGCACTGAGTACAGTTTTTGCCTGACTGGCAGTGTAGTAATGGCAGTTATTGTTAGGATTATTTGTGCTGTTTAACAAGAGGTTAACATCAGGATCAATATTAGCATTCATAAGAGTAATGGAGAGTGTAACTAAGTATCAAATGAAAGTAACTAAGGGATAAGCTGTACAAAAAAATAAATTGAAAAGCAATTTTTAACAACTACTATCAAAGATTAGTATATGGACTGACTATTAATTAAAATAAAATGACTGAGTTACAGAGTATAATAAGCTAAACTTAAAAAGATAACACTAGCATCTGATAGAGCACCTTTATTAGCACCTGCTTGAGCACCTGAAAATACTGACTAATATAAACTGACCATCATATGGTAAAAAGAATATATATATATATTTTAAAATAATATATATAAAAAATATAAAAATAATATATATATATATATATATATTATATATATAAATATATATATAAATATATATATATATAAATATATATAATAATATATATATATATATATATATATATATATATATATATATATATATATATATATATATATATATAATATATATATATATATATATATATTATTATATTATATATATATTTTATATATATATATATATATATATATTATATATATATATTAATTTATATATATATATATATTATATATATATATATTATATATATACGTATATATATATATAAATATATATACAGTGGACCCCCGCATAGCGAACGCCTTGCATAGCGAACAATCCGCATAGCGAACGCTTTGTTCGCTAAAATTTTGCCCGCATAGTGGACAAAAACCCGCTCAGCGACCTTCGTCCGAGACGCGTCCAATGTGGGGCCCTCAGCCAGCCTCACATGTGCCGCCCCGTCCCATTGTTTACCAGCTAGCCTCCGCGGTAACATTCAAGCATACACTCGGAATATTTCGTATTATTACAGTGTTTTCGGTGCTGTTTGTGGAAAAATAAATGACCAGGGGCCCAAGAAAGCTTCTAGTGCCAACCCTACACCTCAAAGGGTAAGAATACCATTGAAATTAAGAAAGAGATCATTGATAAGTATGAAAGTGGAGTACGTATCACCGACCTGGTCAGGTTGTACAAGAAACCAAAATCAACCATCGCTTCTATTGTGGGCAAGAAAACGGCAATCAAGGAAGCTGTTGTTGCCAAAAGGTTTAACTGTGTTTTCGAACAAAGATCGCAAGTGATGGAAGATGTTGAGAGACTGTTATTGGTGTGGTAAATGAAAAACAGCTAGCAGGAGATACGCTCCT
>NC_069449.1:37077683-37167289 GCF_026875155.1 Cherax quadricarinatus | reverse complement strand
CGACACCTAAAGTCTTAAGGAAGGGGATTCCCTTCTAAACACTAACACTCTCTCTCCCCTCCTCCCATCCCATCAATCATCACCAGATCTTCAAATAAAAGTGTTCATGTAAGTGTGCATGCCTTTTTCAGTTTGTGTGTACTAAAATTAACATTTCATGTGGTAAAAAAATTTTTTTTTTTCATACTTTTGGGTGTCTTGCACGGATTAATTTGATTTCCATTATTTCTTATGGGGAAAATTCATTCGCATACCGATTATTTCGCATAACAATTACCCCTCTTGCACGATAAAATCGGTATGCGGGGGTCCACTGTACTCTAACTGAGCCTCACTATCCTCGTAAAAACTCTTCACTGCTTTCAGTGTTATATCTTCGAAATTGGTCATCCTGTGTTAATTAACTATTGTAAAGAATATGTTCATCACTTAATATATAGCGCGAAAGTCCCAGTTTATAGCTAAAAAGAGACTTTCGGCGTTATATTATTATCTGTTAATATATGAAAAATCAAAATTCAGATCAATTCAAAATGGGAACTGACACAGTTACTTTTTGCTGATGATACTGTGCTTATGGGAGATTCTAAAGAAAAATTGCAAAGGTTAGTGGATGAGTTTGAGAATGTGTGTAAAGGTAGAAAGTTGAAAGTGAACATAGAAAAGAGTAAGGTGATGAGGGTATCAAATGATTTAGATAAAGAAAAATTGGATATCAAATTGGGGAAGAGGAGTATGGAAGAAGTGAATGTTTACAGATACTTGGAAGTTGACGTGTCGGCGGATGGGTTTATGAAGGATGAGGTTAATCATAGAATTGATGAGGGAAAAAAGGTGAGTGGTGCGTTGAGGTATATGTGGAGTCAAAAAACGTTATCTATGGAGGCAAAGAAGGGAATGTATGAAAGTATAGTAGTCCCAACACTCTTATATGGATGTGAAGCTTGGTGGTAATTGCAGCAGCGAGGAGACGGTTGGAGGCAGTGGAGATGTCCTGTCTAAGGGCAATGTGTGGTGTAAATATTATGCAGAAAATTCGGAGTGTGGAAATTAGGAGAAGGTGTGGAGTTAATAAAAGCATTAGTCAGAGGGCAGAAGAGGGTTGTTGAGGTGGTTTGGTCATTTAGAGAGAATGGATCAAAGTAGAATGACATGGAAAGCATATAAATCTATAGGGGAAGGAAGGAGGGGTAGGGGTCGTCCTCGAAAGGGTTGGAAAGAGGGGGTAAAGGAGGTTTTGTGGGCAAGGGGCTTGGACTTCCAGCAAGCGTGCATGAGCGTGTTAGATAGGAGTGAATGGAGACGAATGATACTTGGGACCTGACGATCTGTTGGAGTGTGAGCAGGGTAATATTAGTGAAGGGATTCAGGGAAACCGGTTATTTTCATATAGTCGGACTTGAGTCCTGGAAATGGGAAGTACAATGCCTGCACTTTAAAGGAGGGGTTTGGGATATTGGCAGTTTGGAGGGATATGTTGTGTATCTTTATACGTATATGCTTCTAAACTGTTGTATCCTGAGCACCTCTGCAAAAGCAGTGATAATGTGTGAGTGTGGTGAAAGTGTTGAATGATGATGAAAGTATTTTCTTTTTGGGGATTTTCTTTCTTTATTGGGTCACCCTGCCTCGGTGGGAGACGGCCGACTTGTTGAAAAAAAAAATATGAAAAATACCATGGTATTATCACTATTTTGTTATTATCGCTATTTTGTTATTATCGCTATTTTGTTATTATCACTATTCTGGTATTATCACTATTTTGTTATTATTATCTCTATTATTTTATTATTATTGTTAGGTAGGATTTCTTGTGTATATAGAGTTTAAGTCTCGGAACCATCCGGGAATTGTTCAATTGTTTATGCCCCGGCGGGCCTGACTTTGGGTCAGCAATCCAACCGACACGGGGCAACAGACGGGCAAGAAAGTGGGTCTGCTCCCTGCTCGGCCCTGACAACTGATCGTATATTGGGCCCTCTTACGGTGTACAGTTTAAATGGTTTTGAGAAATTGGGGACCTAAGCGACTAAATTTGTTCCTAATTGCTCTGAAAGATTTTTTTTGGGATTTTTTATTTTCTTGGCATTTAAAATTTAATCCAAAAGGGGTTTACTTCAGGGCCAGATTAAAAAGCCCTTTTTTTAAAATTTTCTTGTCCCTTTTTGGTATTTGATTTTTACATTTTTGTTAAAAAAAACGTAAATGTTAATGAAGATTTTAATTACAGGAAGAATAATTAAATTTCCCTTTTATTAATGTGACTTTTTCCATGTTTTAAAACTAAATGTAAAAGGAAAATTTATTGTACCAAAGTTTTAAGTTTCATTAACTACAAAGAGAAGATAAAGAAATGTATTTTAAATACTTTAAAAATTTGAAATTTTTCATGGAGTTTCCCAGTTAAAATTTTTTTTCCCCAGACTCAAAATACCTTTAAATAACTCGATCCAAAAACCCTTTTTCATAAGAAATAAATGGAAACGGCCCCCCTTTTTTCCGGGGGAAATTTTTTTTTTAAAAAAAATTTCTTTTTTCGCAACAAATGGGTTACCCGCCCGGGGGTAACAAAAATTAAAGTTAATACTGGAATTTATCTTTTGGGTTAAATTCAAAATTTGACCCCAGGGAAAGATCCTTTAAAGAGTTATTTGAAGTTTTAAACATTACAAAGCTGGACTCCTTAAAAACTTCAAACGTGCTGGCAAATACCCAAAAAATTTGGGAGTACCAAAACGATAGATATTACCAGCCAATACCTAAGGGCAATAATTAGAAAAAAATTGGGCCCGGGGGGCCCTAACCATCAGGGTAGGGGAGATTCTGATTTTCTAAATTTTTATTTCTCAAGAAAAGCTACCACCCGAGAATCGAAGTATTAAAAGAACAATTTCAAAAAAATTATCTTAAATTTTGAATCGATAGTTTAGGTCCCGTTTTGGGGCTTCTATAAAGTAGATGAAGAATTGCGGGGTGAAAGCCGCCTTTCCCATTCCCCTTTTTTTTTTTTTTACTAAAGGGAAATTTCCCTATTAATGGCCCCTGCCCCTCACCAAGGTGCCCCCCAAAGGAATATCCACAAACCGCCAGTTCAATTCCCTCATTCCCCCCGATAGCATCGGCGCATTTTTTCCTCAAAGTCTTTGAAAATTAGGGGACGATTTTTTTTTAAAACCCCTGCTCAAATTGGGGCCAGGGGAAAATTAAATGAAGAAGTTTTTCAAAGGGAAACGCTCCGCATATAAGAAAACAACAAAAAGGGTAATGGAGTGAAAGATGTACTGAATCCTAAAATGATTCTTTAAATTATAAAAAAAGCTGCATCTTTTTTTTCCCGGGGGTTTTAAAATGAGGGAGTTTGGGATACTTATTTTGAAGTCTTTGAGAATCAAGCACGGTTTATGCGCCCCCCCGGGACAACACTGGGAAACCTTATTACATACTTCGTTGCCCTGGTAAAGCTAAAAGGGTTGTACGGTACGTTCCCTTTTTGAAAAAAAATGTGGTTTAAATTATTCCGTTAAAAAAGGAATCCTAAAGGCTTATATTTTCCCCCAGAAAGTTATCAAAAAGCCTTTAGAGCATTAAAACGCCACCCAAAACCAGTCATATTAGTTTTGCACGTAAAAAAGAAAATCGCTTTTGAGAAAGGGTGAGAGCTTCTAACTGTAAATCTATGGAAAGTTTTTCCCCAATTGATCCTGCATGAGGATTTCAATAAAAATTTTACCAGAAGACTTGCATAGGTAATTGATTAGTTGCCCCAAGTAAAAAAACCTAGAAAAGCCTCGCTCGCCGATAATTAGAAAAAACCAAAAATTAAATTTGGCAAAAAAAAAAAGAAAGGAAACCCCAAGTGACTAAATTTTCCCCCTTTAAGAAAGGACGACCCAATCCAACAGAGATGCGCCCCGAAAATACAAACCTTCCCTGACCTATGATGCCTCCCCCCCTTTTAATAATAAATTTAGATCTAACTTTGGGTAAAGTTAAAAAATCACTACATAACAGTGAGTTTGAACGGGCACTTATTGTAAAAAAAAAAAGGGTTTTTAAAGGGAAACACTTTTACGGGCTAAGGGGGATCCCCAGGAACAGCGTTTTCTTTTCCCCAACTCAGGAAATTTCTTCATGGGGAAAACCCAAAAAGAATTGAAACCCTAGCCCGAAAAAGGGTTTCAAAAAGAACAATCGGGTAGCCCATTCTAGATGACTCAATACTAAGCTGTTTCAGAAAAAGATATTCACTCAGCTATGATCCCTACTTTGCTAAAGTAAAATTGGGAAATAAAAATGAGACCAATTATTTTAAAATTTAAATTTTCCTTCCGTGAAAACGGGAAAAGTTATTTAACATTTTTTGGAAGCAGGAAAAATTTTTCCCCGTAAGTGTTATGGACCCCGCCCCAAAGCTAGATGTTTTTATTAAAAGCCATGGGGGCGCCATTATAAAGTGCCTTTTCCCACGGGAAAAACTCCAAACCCCAAACCTATCTGGCTTTGTGCCCAGTGGGTTTAAACCAGTAAAATTTTTTCCTATTCAGGGCGTTGCCCTTTACTAAATAGGCAATGACTAGACTATTCGGGTATAAGCCGAGAGCCTCTAGTTATTAAATAATTCAAACTGACATTAACTATGCCATAGAAGCCGAAAAGAGGCCCTACCTTATTTCCCCTCAAAGTTTTAAAAAAACAAAGTCTAGACGCCTCAAAATCCTTTGGGGCAACTGAAGTCCCAAGTGAAGGCAAAGATTTTGGTCCGAATTTTTCGTTCAGCCGATCCTTAAACCCCCGGGTCTTTTTAAAACGGGAAAAATTTATATCGGCCCCCTTTTAAAATTCTGATAATTTTAAAAAGCTATCGAAAGAAGATTTAATAAGGGGTCATTTCCCTTTTATCCATCCCTAGAGAAATTAAAAGAGAAGCTATTACAGAAGACGACGCCCAAAAAACCTGGACAAAATTACTATTTCCCGCTTCCAAAGGCAAAATTAATGAAAAGGAAAAGTCTCTTTTTTTCTTCCCCCACCCATCATCTGTCTACAGGGGAGACACTAGTAAATTCCCCCCTACCCCCTTTTTTAGGGCCCGGGGGGAATAGGGGGTTTTTTGGCCCCTCCCTAGTCCCATGGGGGGGAAACAATTTTGGGGTAAAAAAAAATGCGGGCAAAATAGCCAAACAATTTTTATTGGCCCAAATGAAGGAGACTGTGGAAAAAATATCTAAAAGATTGTCCCAAATCTTTAAAATTACCGGGAAACCTTCACACACAAACCCCCACCATTCCCCTCATTCCATTCCCGTCATTGGGGGAGCCCTTCTCACCGCCTGATAATAGATTGGGGTTGGTCCCCTTACCCAGGAATAAACAAGGGAAAACAATAACTGTTTTTCAATTAGGATGTCGTTTTCTTACTCGGGATCCAGGGGGCTATCCCTTTTAGAAAAATTAAAATTTTGCATCATTGTTTGAGGGTTTACAAAAAATTTTCTCACAGGGGGGGGATTCCCCCCAATAATTTCAATCCGATCAAGGTTCAAATTTTAAACCCCTAAAAGGTTTTGTGATGCCCCTTTTTCCCCGCCTCGGGAAATTTAAATCCTTTTTTTTCTGTTTCTTTCACCCTCAGGGCCCCCAAGGAGCCCTCGGGAAAGATTTTTATCAAAAATTAAAATCAAAGTTGAGAGCGACTGCGAGCAGTTTTCCCCAAAATTGGGACAAGGAAAAAACCCCTTCCTCTTTTTCGCCTTAAGGGGAAAACCCAACAAAAAGCACTGGGTTTAGCCATTTGAATTTTATTCACCAATTCCGGGGTTTCCCACCCACCCAAAAATATCCGATTTAAAATACAAAGGGGATTATTCCCAAATTTCGTGTTATGCCCTTTGGGTTGTGTAACGGCCCCTTAAACCCTTTAACCCCCTAATGAAAACCCGCTGACCAATGAAATTTTCAAGGGGTGGATGCAAACAGAAAGATCTTTTTTATATATAGCAATGAGGGGAGCAACAATTTTAAATTTGCCTGGAAAAACCCTTTTTTAAGAAGTTAGAAAATACAACTTCAACCCTAAATTTTTTAGCCAAGTGTCCCCTCTGGACCCAAACCCAAAATTTAAAAAACCTCGGGTTTTTTTTTTAGGTCAGGGTAGGTACGTCCCGTTGAAGGGAAAAGTTTTGGGGGCCCTTGCCAATTTCCTATCCCTCCCAAAATAGAAAGTCTATACAAGGGTTCCCTTTGGGAAAGACGGGGGTTTTTCGACGTTTCTGTCCTAATTTTTTTTCAGGTTGCACTTTCCCCTAACTGAGTTAACCGTAGAAAAATTTAAGTTTTGCTGGACGAAAAAAATTGTGAGATAGCTTTTTAAACGGTTGAACGGTTGCTTTTTTTCGTCACCCGTATTGAAAAGTCCGAAAATTTAATCACCCTTTCTATTTTCACATTGATCCCAGCGGTTAACCCGGGGGGGCAGTGTTCTTTAGAAAACCCCCCCCTACCGATATTTTTTCATTTCCCATTCTTTTTTTTCTTCAAATTGAAAAAGTCACCAAAAGAATTTCGCCACTGTAAGAGGAAAAGAACCTTGCCCTAGTTTAAAAAAAAAAATCTTTGGAACATTTTGAAAGTTTAACTGGGACCCCCCCCCCCCCATAAAATTTTGGTATTTTCTGACACAACCCCTTTTTAAATTTTTATTAATTCTTGAAATCAAAGGGAAAAAACCCCGGGTCCCAGGGGGGCTCTGAAACCCAAAACCCTTTTCTGATTTGAAATCAACACTTAAGTGGGTCCCCTTAACTAATTGCTGATGCCCTTTTTCGCCCCTGAAAAAAAAAAAAAAAAAAAAAAAAAGTATACCCCTTTAAAAAGTTAAAATTAAGAAAAAGAGACTCCTTTGAGCCTAAAATTTTTTAAAAATATTTTAAAATTAAAAGTTTTATTTTTGGGTTTAAAGGGTTTTCTTTTAAAATTGACAGTATGACTATGAAAGCCGTTTTGTTGATGGGAACTAAAATATTAAAATCCACATGGGGTGGGCCCGACAATCATGTCCAAAACTCCTTTTCTCGAATTGGGGGTGGAATTTCCACTCCAATGGTTTTTTCGGGCCACTGTTCCAGAAGGGGGTCATCCCCTGGCAAATAACCATGCTGACGAGTTCTTTTTTTCCCCCATTCTTTCCCCGTACTTTAAACCTTATTTACCAAAAAAACGCTTTCTTTTAAAGGGGATATTACCAAGGACGCTTTCAAACTCCCTACTGCACCTATTTCGTACGGGGGGGGGGTGTTATAAACTTCGAAATTTTGGGCATCCGTTTATTTAACTATTGTAAGAGAATATGTTCATCACTTAATATTATAGCGCGAAAGTCCCCGTTTATAGCTAAAATAGAGACTCGGCGTTATATTATTATCTGTTAATATATGAAAAATACCATGGTATTATCAACCCATTTTGTTATTATCACTATTTTGTTATTATCGCTATTTTGTTATTATCGCTATTTTGTTATTATCACTATTTTGGTATTATCACTATTTTGTTAATATTTTTTTTTTTTTTTTATTATCACACCGGCCGATTCCCACCAAGGCAGGGTGGCCCGAAAAAGAAAAACTTTCACCATCATTCACTCCATCACTGTCTTCCCCAGAAGGGTGCTTTACACTACAGTTTTTAAACTGCAACATTAACACCCCTCCTTCAGAGTGCAGGCACTGTACTTCCCATCTCCAGGACTCAAGTCCGGCCCGCCGGTTTCCCTGAATCCCTTCATAAATGTTACCCTGCTCACACTCCAACAGCACGTAAAGTATTAAAAACCTTTTTGTCTCCATTCACTCCTATCAAACACGCTCACGCATGCCTGCTGGAAGTCCAAGCCCCTCGCACACAAAACCTCCTTTACCCCCCTCCCTCCAACCCTTCCTAGGCCGACCCTACCCCGCCTTCTTCCACTACAGACTGATACACTCTTGAAGTCATTCTGTTTTGCTCCATTCTCTCTACATGTCCGAACCACCTCAACAACCCTTCCTCAGCCCTCGGGACAAAAATTTTGGAAATTTCCCGCACCTCCTCCTAACTTCCAAACTACGAATTCTCTGCATTATATTCACACCACACCCTTGCCCTCAGACATGACATCTCCACTGCCTCCAGCCTTCTCCTCGCTGCAACATTCATCACCCACGCTTCACACCCATATAAGAGCGTTGGTAAAACTATACTCTCATACATTCCCCTCTTTGCCTCCAAGGACAAGCTTCTTTGTCTCCACAGACTCCTAAGTGCACCACTCACTTTTTTTTCCCCCCATCAATTCTATGATTCACCTCATCTTTCATAGACCCATCCGCTGACAGTCCACTCCCAAATATCTGAATACGTTCACCTCCTCCCCTACTCTCCCCCCTCCAATCTGATATTCAATCTTTCATCACCTAATCTTTTTGTTATCCTCATAACCTTACTCTTTCCTGTATTCACCTTTAATTTTCTTCTTTTGCACCCCTACCAAATTCATCCACCAATCTCTGCAACTTCTCTTCAGAATCTCCCAAGAGCACAGGGGTCCTCAGCAAAGAGCAGCTGTGACAACTCCCACTTTGTGTGTGATTCTTTATCTTTTAACTCCACGCCTCTTGCCAAGACCCTCGCATTTACTTCTCTTACAACCCCATCTATAAATTTATTAAACAACCACGGTGACATCACACACCCTTTGTCTAAGGCCTACTTTTACTGGAAAAAATTTCCCTCTTTCCTACATACTCTAACTTGAGCCTCACTATCCTCGTAAAAACTCTTCACTGCTTTCAGTAACCTACCTCCTACACCATAACACTTGCAACATCTGCCCATTGCCCCCCTATCCACCCTGTCATACGCCTTTTTCCAAATCCATAAATGCCACAAAAGACCTCTTTAGCCTTATCTAAAACTGTTCACTTATATGTTTCACTGTAAACACCTGGTCCACACACCCCCTACCTTTCCTAAAGCCTCCTTGTTCATCTGCTATCCTATTCTCCGTCTTACTCTTAATTCTTTCAAATTTTAACTCTACCATACACTTTACCAGGTACACTCAAAAAGACTTATCCCCCCAAAATTTTTGCACTCTCTTTTATCCCCTTTGCCTTTAACAAAGGAACTATGCAAAGCTCTCTGCCAATCCCTAGGTACCTTACCTCTTCCATACATTATTAAATAATTTCACCAACCACTCCAAAACTATATCCCCACCTGCTTTTAACATTTCTATCTTTATCCCATCAATCCCGGCTGCCCTTTCCCCCTTTCATTTTACCTACTGCCTCACGAACTTCCCCCCCCACTCACAACGGCTCTTCCTCACTCCTACAAGATGTTATTCCTCCTTGCCCTATACACGAATCACAGCTTCCCTACTTCATCAACATTTACAATTTCCTCAAAATATTCCCTCCATCTTCCCAATACCACTAACTCTCCATTTAATAAATCTCCTCTCCTATTTTTTAAATGACAAATCCATTTGTTCTCTAGGCTTTCTTAACTTGTTAATCTCACTCCAAAACTTTTTCTTATTTTCAACAAATTTTTTTTGATAACATCTCACCCACTCTCTCATTTGCTCTCTTTTTACATTGCTTCACCACTCTCTTAACTTCTCTCTTTTTCTCCATATACTCTTCCCTCCTTGCATCACTTCTACTTTGTTAAAAACTTCTCATATGCTAACTTTTTTTCCTTACCTCTCTTTACATCATCATTCCACCAATCGCTCCTCTTCCTCCTGCACCCACTTTCCTGTAACCACAAACTTTCTGCTGAACACTCTAACACTACATTTTTAAAACCTACCCCAAAACCTCTTCGACCCCATTGCCTATGCTCTCATTGCCCCATCTATCCTCCCAAAAGCTGTTTATATCTTAAACCCCAACTGCCTCCCCTTTTAGTTTATAAACCTTCACCTCTCTCTTCCCTGATGCTTCTATTCTCCTTGTATCCCCTCTACCTTTTACTCTCAGTGTAGCTACAACTAGAAAGTGATCTGATAATTCCTGTGGCCCCTCTATAAACATGTACATCCTGAAGTCTTCTCAACAGTCTTTTATCTACCAATACATAATCCAACAAACTACTGTCATTTTTTCCTACTCATATCGTGTATACTTATTTATCCTCTTTTTCTTAAAATATGTATTACCTATAACTAAACCCTTTCTATACAAAGTTCAATCAAAAGGGGTCCCTTATCATTTACACCTGGCACCCCAAACTTACCTACCACACCCTCTCTAAAAGTTCTCCTACTTTAGCATTCAAGTCCCCTACCACAATTAGTCTCTCACTTGGTTCAAAGGCTCCTATACATTCACTTAACATCTCCCAAAATCTCTCTCTCTCCTCTGCATTTCCCTCTTCTCCTCAGTGCATACACGCTTATATGACCCACTTCTCGCATCCAACCTTTACTTTAATCCACATAATTCTTGAATTTTCACATTCATATTCTCTTTTCTCCTTCCATAACTGATCATTTAACATTACTGCTACCCCCTTCCTTTGCTCTAACTCTCTCAGATACTCCAGATTTAATCCCATTTATTTCCCCCCACTGAAACTCTCCTACCCCTTCAGCTTTGTTTCGCTTAGGGCCAGGACATCCAACTTCTTTTCATTCATAACATCAGCAATCATCTGTTTCTTGTCATCCGCACTACATCCACGCACATTTAAGCAACCCAGTTTTATAAAGTTTTTCTTCTTCTCTTTTTTATAATTGTATACAGGAGAAGGGGTTACTAGCCCATTGCTCCCGGCATTTTAGTCGCCTCATACGACACGCATGGCTTACGGAGGAAAGATTCTTTTCCACTTCCCCATGGACAATAGAAGAAATAAAAAAGAACAAGAGCTATTTAGAAAAAGGAGAAAAACCTAGATGTATGTATATATATATATGCATGTGCGTGTCTGTGAAGTGTGACCAAAGTGTAAGTAGGAGTAGCAAGATATCCCTGTTATCTTAGCGTGTTTATGTTAATATTATCTCTTATTATTTTATTATTATTGTTAGGTAGGATTTCTTGTGTATATAGAGTTTAAGTCTCAGAACCATCCGGTGAATTGTTCAATTGTTTATGTCCAGCTGGCTGACGTTTGGGTCAGCTGATCCAACCTGACGATGCATCAACAGACTGGCAAGTAGTCAGTCCGCTCCCTGCTCTAGCCCTGACAACTGATCGTATATTGGCTCTTACGGTGTAAAGTTTGAATGGTTTTGAGAATTGGACTCTAGAGCTGACTCAGTTTGTTCCTAATTGCTCTGAAAGATTCTTTTGATATTTATATTCTTGGTCAGTTCAGTAATCCATAGAGATACTTCACGGCCAGATTCAAAGGTCTTGTTAAATCTTGTACCTTTTGTATTTTGAGTTTACAGTCTTGTTAAGAAAAAGACGTAAATGTTAATGAAGACTTAATTACAGGAAGAATAATTAAACTTCCTTGTTAATGTGACATTTCCATGATTTTGAACTAAATGTATATGGTAAATTTATTGTACAAAGTATTAAGTTACATGCTGGCATGCTGCTCTTATCTGTATTTTTTGTACCTCTGTATGTGTGCTCAAATTTTTAAATAAATAAATAAATAAATAAACTACAAAGAGAAGATAAAGTATTGTATTTAAATACTTTAATAAATTTGAATATTATTCTATGGAGTTTCCCAGTTGAAATTATTTCCCCTAGACTCTAAAATACCTTTAAATAACTCGGATCCAAAATCTTGTAGCATAAGAAATAAATGGAAACAGGCCACATTCTGAAGTTCTTTAAAAAATTTCTTATTCGCAACATCAGCAACCTACCTCCTACACCATACACCTGCAACATCTGCCACATTGCATCCCTATCCACCCTGTCATACGCCTTTTCCAATTCCATAAATGCCACAAAGACCTCTTTAGCCTTATCTAAATACTGTTCACTTATATGTTTCACTGTAAACACCTGGTCCACACACCCCCTACCTTTCCTAAAGCCTCCTTGTTCATCTGCTATCCTATTTTCCATCTTACTCTTAATTCTTTCAATAATAACTCTACCATACACTTTACCAGGTATACTCAACAGACTTATCCCCCTATAATTTTTGCACTCTCTTTTGTCCCCTTTGCCTTATACAAAGGAACTATGCATGCTCTCTGCCAATCCCTAGGTACCTTACCCTCTTCCATACATTTATTAAATAATTGCACCAACCACTCCAAAACTATATCCCCACCAGCTTTTAACATTTCTATCTTTATCCCATCAATCCCGGCTGCCTTACCCCCTTTCATTTTACCTACTGCCTCATGAACTTCCCCACACTCACAACTGGCTCTTTCCTCACTCCTACAAGATGTTATTCCTCCTTGCCCTATACACGAAATCACAGCTTCCCTAACTTCATCAACATTTAACAATTCCTCAAAATATTCCCTCCATCTTCCCAATACCTCTAACTCTCCATTTAATAACTCTCCTCTCCTATTTTTAACTGACAAATCCATTTGTTCTCTAGGCTTCCTCAACTTGTTAATCTCACTCCAAAACTTTTTCTTATTTTCAACAAAATTTGTTGATAACATCTCACCCACTCTCTCATTTGCTCTCTTTTTACATTGCTTCACCACTCCTTAACCTCTCTCTTTTTCTCCATATACTCTTCCCTCCTTGCATCATTCTCCATATACTCTTCCCTCCTTGCATCACTTCTACTTTGTAAAAACTTCTCATATGCTAACTTTTTCTCCCTTACTACTCTCTTTACATCATCATTCCACCAATTGCTCCTCTTCCCTCCCCCACCCACTTTCCTGTAACCACAAACTTCTGCTGAACACTCTAACACTACATTTTTAAACCTACCCCATACCTCTTCGACCCCATTGCCTATGCTCTCATTAGCCCATCTATCCTCCAATAGCTGTTTATATCTTACCCTAACTGCCTCCTCTTTTAGTTTATAAATCTTCACCTCTCTCTTCCCTGATGCTTCTATTCTCCTTGTATCCCATCTACCTTTTACTCTCAGCGTAGCTACAACTAGAAAGTGATCTGATGTATCTGTGGCCCCTCTATAAACATGTACATCCTGAAGTCGACTCAACAGTCTTTTATCTACCAATACATAATCCAACAAACTACTGTCATTTTGCAGTACATCATATCTTGTATACTTATTTATCCTCTTTTTCTTAAAATATGTATTACCTATAACTAAACCCCTTTCTATACAAAGTTCAATCAAAGGGCTCCCATTATCATTTACACCTGGCACCCCAAACTTACCTACCACACCCTCTCTAAAAGTTTCTCCTACTTTAGCATTCAGGTCCCCTACCACAATTACTCTCTCACTTGGTTCAAAGGCTCCTATACATTCACTTAACATCTCCCAAAATCTCTCTCTCTACATTCCTCTCTTCTCCAGGTGCATACATGCTTGTTATGACCCACTTTTTGCATCCAACCTTTACTTTAATCCACACAATTCTTGAATTTACACATTCATATTCTCTTTTCTCCTTCCATAACTGATCCTTCAACATTACTGCTACCCCTTCCTTTGCTCTAACTCTCTCAGATACTCCAGATTTAATCCCATTTATTTCCCCCCACCGAAACTCCCCTACCCCCTTCAGCTTTGTTTCGCTTAGGGCCAGGACATCCAACTTCTTTTCATTCATAACATCACCAATCATCTGTTTCTTGTCATCCGCACTACATCCACGCACATTCAAGCATCCCAGTTTTATAAAGTTTTTCTTCTCTTTTTAAGTAAATGTCTACAGGAGAAGGGGTTACTAGCCCATTGCTCCCGGCATTTTAGTCGCCTCATACGACAAGCATGGCTTACGGAGGAAAGATTCTTTTCCACTTCCCCATGGACAATAGAAGAAATAAAGAAGAACAAGAGCTATTTAGAAAAAGGAGAAAAACCTAGATGTATGTATATATATATGCATGTGCGTGTCTGTGAAGTGTGACCAAAGTGTAAGTAGGAGTATCAAGGTATCCCTGTTATCTAGCGTGTTTATGAGACAGAAAAAGAAACCAGCAATCCTACCATCATGCAAAACTGTTACAGGTTTCTGTTTCACAGTCATCTGGCAGGATGGTAGTACTTCCCTGATACTATAGTTTAGATGCCCCTCCAAACTGCACATATCTCTACTCCTCCTTCAGAGTACAGGTGCTGTACTTCCCACCTCCAGAACTTAAGTCTGGCTAACCCATTTCCCTGAATCCCTTCACAAAATATTACCTTGCTCACACTCCAACAGCTCATCAAGTCCCCAAAACCATCTGCCTCCACTCACTCCTATCTAACATACACACTCACACACACACACATGCCTGCTGGATGTTCAAACCTCCTTACCCGCTCCCTCTAACCTTTCCTAAGGTAACCCGCTACCCTGCTTTCCCTCCACTACAGATTTATACACCCACCAAGTCATCTTTTTTGCTTCATCCTCTCTAAATGTCCAAAACCTCAACAAACCCTTCTCAGCCCCCTGGATAATAATTTTAGTAACCCTGCAAGTCCTATCTCCATGCCATGAATTCTCTGCATAATATTTACTCCACACATTACCCTCAGACACAACATCTCCATTGCCTCCAGCCTCTTCCTCTCTGCAACATTCACAACCCATGCTTTACACCAATATAAGGGATGTCTGAATGTATGTGGATGTTGTGCGAATGATAAAGAGATGATTGTGGATGTTATGAATGAGAAGAAGCTGGATGTCCTGGCTTTAAGTGAAACAAAGCTGAAGGGGGTGGGAGAGTTTCAGTGGGGAGAAATAAATGAGATTAGGTCAGGGGTTTCAAATAGAGTTAGAGCTAAAGAAGGAGTAGCAATAATGTTGAAAGACAAATTATGACAGGAAAAGAGGGAATATAAATGTATAAATTCAAGGATTATGTGGAGTAAAATAAGGGTTGGATGTTAAAAGTGTGTTACAGTAAGCATTTATGCACCTGGAGAAGAGAGAAGTGTAGAGGAGAGAGATTTTGGGAAATGTTGAGTGAGTGCATGGGGAGTTTTGAACCAAGTTGTACTTTAGCTCATTCTAGCACAACACATAGACAATATCAATCTCATTATGTTTATTAGTGACTATACTCTATATGACCAAAGTGCTTTAGTGGTATACTTATCCAAACCTCCCACCACTACAGAAATCAGTATTAGAACTCACCACATAATACAGGATATAAACAACCACTATTTAAACCTAAAAGATGAATGATCACATTGACCCTGATCTAAACCTCTATAATTTAACACACAATCAAAACTTATTGGAAAGTAACTGCCTTTATTACACAGCATCACAAGCCAGCACTATCCTGAACACTGCTCAAAGTCTATCAGTTCTTAACTACAACATCAGGTCCTTAAGCAAACACTATGATGACCTCCTGGCACTCCTTGAGTCACTAAAGACACCCTTCTCCTGCATTATTCTTACTGAGACTTGGCTTAAGCAGGACACAATTGATATCTACCCACTACCAGGATACACAGCAATCCACAACTGCAGACCATACCAAGCTGGGGGTGGTACTGCAATCTATTACTCTAACCAACTATCTTGTATTAACACTAACTGCTTTAGTGATGAATATGGGGAATACATTTTTGCTAATTTTACTGTAAAAAACGTCAAGACGCCTATAACAATCGGTGCCATATACCGGATACCCCACACAAACATCCCAAACTTCAGTGAGAATCTAAAGTCACTAATAACAACAGACAAATGAACACGCACCACCTTCTCTTAGCTGGAGACTTCAATAGTATCAACCTTGGCCTACCAGATGATCAGACTGTAACAGATTTCATCAACAATATGAACAACACACTTCTCATACCAACAATAACTAAACCAACCAGACTGACTGAGACAAGTGCAACCATAATAGACCACATATGGACCAATATACTAGCCCCCCTTAAATCAGGGATAATCACAGACAGCACTACTGACCACTACCCAACCTTCCTCTTAACAAACATTAGTAAGCCACCACTCGAATACAACAAAGTTTCATTTAGACTCCATGACGAGGCCTCAATAAGGAATATCACAGCACACCTAGAGACTGTTGACTGGCCTACAGAATTCTCCACTGCCAATGGTACTGACAAATGGACAGACATTTTTCTTAACAAAATACTTAGACTATACAACAAACATTGTCCTATAAAAACAAACATATCACGAATAAACGGCTTGGTTGCCCATGGCTAACCAGCAGCATTCTGAAATCCATTGATAAGAAACACCGATATGAAAAGCAATATAGACAGGGTTTAATTTTTTTTTTTTATTATCACACTGGCCGATTCCCACCAAGGCAGGGTGGCCCGAAAAAGAAAAACTTTCACCATCACTCACTCCATCACTGTCTTGCCAGAAGGGTGCTTTACACTACAGTTTTTAAACTGCAACATTAACACCCCTCCTTCAGAGTGCAGGTACTGTACTTCCCATCTCCAGGACTCAAGTCCGGCCTGCCGGTTTCCCTGAACCCCTTCATAAATGTTACTTTGCTCACACTCCAACAGCACGTCAAGTATTAAAAACCATTTGTCTCCATTCACTCCTATCAAACACGCTCATGCAGGCCTGCTGCAAGTCCAAGCCCCTCGCACACAAAACCTCCTTTACCCCCTCCCTCCAACCTTTCCTAGGCCGACCCCTACCTCGCCTTCCTTCCACTACAGACTGATACACTCTTGAAGTCACTCTGTTTCGCTCCATTCTCTCTACATGTCCAAACCACCTCAACAACCCTTCCTCGGCCCTCTGGACAACAGTTTTGGTAATCCCGCACCTCCTCCTAATTTCCAAACTACGAATTCTCTGCATTATATTCACACCACACATTGCCCTCAGACATGACATCTCCACTGCCTCCAGCCTTCTCCTCGCTGCAACATTCATCACCCATGCTTCACACCTATATAAGAGCGTTGGTAAAACTATACTCTCATACATTCCCCTCTTTGCCTCCAAGGACAAAGTTCTTTGTCTCCACAGACTCCTAAGTGCACCACTCACCCTTTTCCCTCATCAATCTATGATTCACCTCATCTTTCATAGACCCATCCCCTGACACGTCTACTCCCAAATATCTGAATACATTCACCTCCTCCATACTCTCTCCCTCCAATCTGATATCCAATCTTTCATCACCTAATCTTTTTGTTATCCTCATAACCTTACTCTTTCCTGTATTCACTTTTAATTTTCTTCTTTTGCACACCCTACCAAATTCATCCACCAATATCTGCAACTTTTCTTCAGAATCTCCCAAGAGCACAGTGTCATCAGCAAAGAGCAACTGTGACAACTCCCACTTTATGTGTGATTCTTTATCTTTTAACTCCACACCTCTTGCCTAGACCCTCGCATTTACTTCTCTTACAACCCCATCTATAAATATATTAAACAACCACGGTGACATCACACATCCTTGTCTAAGGCCTACTTTTACTGGGAAATAATTTCCCTCTTTCCTACATACTCTAACTTGAGCCTCACTATCCTCATAACTACTCTTCACTGCTTTCAGTAACCTACCTCCTACACCATACACCTGCAACATCAGCCACATTGCCCCCCTATCCACCCCTGTCATATGCCTTTTCCAAATCCATAAATGCCAAAAAGACCTCTTTAGCCTTATCTAAATACTGTTCACTTATATGTTTCACTGTAAACACCTGGTCCATACACCCTCTACCTTTCCTAAAGCCTCCTTGTTCATCTGCTATCCTATTCTCCGTCTTACTCTTAATTCTTTCAATAATAACTCTACCATACACTTTACCAGGTATACTCAACAGACTTATCCCCCTATAATTTTTGCACTCTCTTTTATCCCCTTTGCCTTTATACAAAGGAACTATGCATGCTCTCTGCCAATCCCTAGGTACCTTACCCTCTTCCATACATTTATTAAATAATTGCACCAACCACTCCAAAACTATATCCCCACCTGCTTTTAACATTTCTATCTTTATCCCATCAATCCCAGCTGCCTTACCCCCTTTCATTTTACCTACTGCCTCACGAACTTCCCCACACTCACAACTGGCTCTTCCTCACTCCTACAAGATGTTATTCCTCCTTGCCCTATACACGAAATCACAGCTTCCCTATCTTCATCAACATTTAACAATTCCTCAAAATATTCCCTCCATCTCCATTTAATAACTCTCCTCTCCTATTTTTAACTGACAAATCCATTTGTCCTCTAGGCTTCCTTAACTTGTTAATCTCACTCCAAAACTTTTTCTTATTTTCAACAAAATTTGTTGATAACATCTCACCCACTCTCTCATTTGCTCTCTTTTTACATTGCTTCACCACTCTCTTAACCTCTCTCTTTTTCTCCATATACTCTTCCCTCCTTGCATCACTTCTACTTTGTAAAAACTTCTCATATGCTAACTTTTTCTCCCTTACTACTCTCTTTACATCATCATTCCCAATCGCTCCTCTTCCCTCCCGCCACCCACTTTCCTGTAACCACAAGCTTCTGCTAAACACTCTAACACCACATTTTTAAACCTACCCCATACCTCTTCAACCCCATTGCCTATGCTCTCATTAGCCCATCTATCCTCCAATAGCTGTTTATATCTTACCCTAACTGCCTCCTCTTTTAGTTTATAAACCTTCACCTCTCTCTTCCCTGATGCTTCTATTCTCCTTGTATCCCATCTACCTTTTACTCTCAGTGTAGCTACAACTAGAAAGTGATCTGATATATCTGTGGCCCCTCTATAAACATGTACATCCTGAAGTCTACTCAACAGTCTTTTATCTACCAATACATAATCCAACAAACTACTGTCCCTTTTGCCCTACATCATATCTTGTATACTTATTTATCCTCTTTTTCTTAAAATATGTATTACCTATAACTAAACCCTTTCTATACAAAGTTCAATCAAAGAGCTCCCATTATCATTTCCCACCTGGTACCCCAAACTTACCTACCACACCCTCTCTAAAAGTTTCTCCTACTTTAGCATTCAGATCCCCTACCACAATGACTCTCTCACTTGGTTCAAAGGCTCCTATACATTCACTTAACATCTCCCAAAATCTCTCTCTCTCCTCTACATTCCTCTCTTCTCCAGGTGCATACACGCTTATTATGACCCACTTTTCGCATCCAACCTTTACTTTAATCCACATAATTCTTGAATTTACACATTCATATTCTCTTTTCTCTTCCATAACTGATCCTTCAACATTACTGCTACCCCTTCCTTTGCTCTAACTCTCTCAGATACTCCAGATTTAATCCCATTTATTTCCCCCCACCGAAACTCCCCTATCCCCTTCAGCTTTGTTTCGCTTAGGGCCAGGACATCCAACTTCTTTTCATTCATAACATCACCAATCATCTGTTTCTTGTCATCCGCACTACATCCACGCACATTCAAGCATCCCAGTTTTATAAAGTTTTTCTTCTTCTCTTTTTTAGTAAATGTCTTCAGGAGAAGGGGTTACTAGCCCATTGCTCCCGGCATTTTAGTCGCCTCATACGACACGCATGGCTTACAGAGGAAAGATTCTTTTCCACTTCCCCATGGACAATAGAAGAAATAAGGAAGAACAAGAGCTATTTAGAAAAAGGAGAAAAACCTAGATGTATGTATATATATGCATGTGCGTGTCTGTGAAGTGTGACCAAATTGTAAGTAGGAGTAGCAAGATATCCCTGTTATCTAGTGTGTTTAGGAGACAGAAAAAGAAACCAGCAATCCTACCATCATGCAAAACAGTTACAGGTTTCTGTTTCACAGTCATCTGGCAGGACGGTAGTACTTCCCTGGGTGGTTGCTGTCTACCAACCTACTACCTACAGAGCTTAATACACAAAGATATTCTTAAACAATATTCAACAGTTCTCACCAAATTAATAAAGAAAGTCAAACAACTGGACTATTCCAACAGATTCACTGACACAAGAGATATAAAAAAGACCTGGAAAACACTTTCCCAGATTCTGGGGACCCACAAACTGAAAAAAAACAAGAATATTGTTCTAACTAAACCTCGTGAAACACCACTGCATCCCACTGATACAGCTAACAAGATAAACGACTTCTTCTCAAACATAGGATCTAATCTTGCCAGTAAAATCCCATGTACCAATGCCCGTGCCGGGGACTACCTAGATGGGAATTTCCCAAATTCCTTCTATCTTGTACCAACTGAGCCCACGGAAGTCACCGCGATCATAAAGTCACTTAAAAATAACTTGGGGAATCTGTCTCACGTCCCACCATTATTGTACAAGCGAGCGGCCCACGTCCTTTCGCATGCTATTACATTACTTTTTAACAAGTCACTAGAACCTAGCACTTTCCTGACACTACTCAAGACAGCAAGGGTTACACCAATACATAAATGTGGTGACCCTACAGACGTAAACAACTATAGGCCAATATCAAACTTACCATTGCTATCCAAAATCTTTGAGAAACTCGTGCACAGGAGACTATATTAATTTATAACATCACAAAACATACTCAACCCCTGCCAATTTGGATTCAGGAAAAATAAAAGCACTAATGATGCAATTATAAAAATGCTAGACCTGCTTTACACAGCATTGGAAAATAAGGAATATCCACTAGGAATTTTTATTGACCTAAGAAAAGGGTTTGACACAGTAGACCACGGCATCCTACTCCACAAACTTGACCACTATGGTATAAGAGGCCATGCACTTGCATATTTTAAATCCTACCTTTCTAATAGGTATCAGTATGTCACCATTATAGACACAGCCTCATCAATACGGCCACTTGATACTGGGGTTCTGCAGGGAAGTGTCCTTGGACCCCTGCTCTTCCTCATTTACATCAATGATCTTCCAAACATATCCCAACACCTGAAACCCATTCTCTTTGCTGACGGCACAACTTAAGTCATCTCCCACCCTAATCTTGCCACACTCAACACCATTGTTAATGAGGAGCTGCTCAAAATATCGACTTGGATGACAGCCAATAAACTTGCACTTAACACTGGCAAAACCTACTATATTATGTTTGGTAGCAGAGCAGGTGTTGCGCAACTTAACATTAAGATCGACAACACTCTAATTGCCAGACATAATGAGGGCAAATTCCTTGGCCTATACCTCGACAACAGCCTAAATTTCAGCACCCATATCCAACACATAAAAAAAGTATCCAAAACAGTGGGGATCCTCTCCAAGATACGATACTATGTGCTGCAAACTGCCTTTCTCACACTATACCATTCACTTATATATCCATACTTCACCTATGCTATCTGTGCTTGGGGTTCAACTGCAGCAACACACCTAAAGCCAATAATAACCCAACAAAAAGCCGCAGTAAGAATAATCACTAAATCCCATCCCTGGCAACACCCCCCCTTCCCCCACTCTTCATAGATCTAAACTTACTCCCTGTTCAGAACATCCACACTTACTACTGTGCAATCTATATCTACAGGACCTTAAATTCCAATATTAACCTTGACCTAAAATGCTTTCTTGATAGTTGTGACAGGATCCACAGGCATAACACCAGACACAAACATCTCTATGACATTTCCCGTGTTCGACTAAACCTTTACAAAAATTCAATGTATTTCAAAGGACCTAAAATCTGGAACACCCTGCCTGAAAACTCTAGAACTGCAGACACATTCATCACTTTCAAAACTAAAGTTAGAAAACATCTTATCTCCCTGATCCACCCCGACAACTAACTACATGATAACCACCTGGTGGTTCACAATTACACTCACTCACCCACTGACTATAAACCCAGAAATACTAATCTTAATCTTAAAATAATAAATCCTAACTAGTCATAAGCTTGCCTATGATACTCCAATATAGACACTTTGTATTGTGCCAAAACAAAAGCATTCACATTGCTAAACTCACAAATTATGATGTAGTCACTTAGCCTTAATAGCATAATCTGTAAGGATTTAATGTTAAGAATTAATCTAAGTCTACTCGAAATGCCTAGCCATGCTAGGCGTCCTAGTGGCCCCATTTGTAATTAGTATTTTATAGCATGTAAACCACACAATACCCAAAACCTGTAAACCCCACATTGTAACCCTTATAGAGAATAAACTTGAATTGAATTGAAAAAAAGTGTGAGAGTACTTGTGGTTGGGGATTTCAATGCTAAATTGGGTAAAAATGTTGTGGAGGGAGTAGTAGGTAAATTTTGGGTGCCAGGGGTAAATAAAAATAGGAAGCCTTTAATTGAGCTATGTGTAAAAAGAGGTTTGGTAATTAGTAATACATATTTTATGAAAAATAAGTATACAGGGTAGATTATGTATTGGTGGATAAAAGGTTGATGGGTAGGGTTCAGGATGTACATGTTTATAGAGGGGCAACTGATATGTTGGATCACTATTTAGTTGTAGCTACAGTTAGAGTAAGAGGTAAATGGGACAAAAGGAAAATGGCAACAACAAGTAAGAGAGAGGTGAAAGTGTATAAACTAAGGGAGGAGGAAGTTAGGGTGAGATATAAGCAACTATTGGCAGAAGTGGGCTAGTGCAAGTATGAGTAGTGGGAGGATTGAAGAGGGCTGGAATAGTTTTAAAAATGCAGTATTAGAATGTGGGGCAGAAGTTTGTGGCTATAGGAGGGTGGGTGCAGGAGGAAAGAGGAGTGATTGGTGGAATGATGAAGTAAAGGGTGTGATAAAAGAGAAAAAGGTAGCTTATGAGAGGTTTTAACAAAGCAGAAGTGTTATAAGAAGAGCAAAGTATATGGAGAGTAAAATAAAGGTGAAGAGAGTGGTGATAGAGTGCAAAAGAAAGGTGAAGAGAGTGGTGATAGAGTGCAAAAGAAGAGCAGATGATAGAGTGGGAGAGGAACTGTCAAGAAGTGAATGTTTTCAGATATTTGGGAGTTGACTTGTCAGTGGATGTGTTTATGAAGGATGTGGTTAACCATAAAATTGATGAAGGAAAAAAGGTGAATGGTGCATTGAGGTATATGTGGAGACAAAAAAAAGTTATCTATGGAGGCAAAGAAGGAAATATATGAAAGTATAGTGATACCAACTCTCTTATATAGGTGTGAAGCTTGGTCTGTAAATGCTGCAGCAAGGAGGCAGTTGGAGGCAGTGGAGATGTCCTGTCTAAGGGCAATGTGTGGTGCAAATATTATGCAGAAAATTTGGAGTGTGGAAATTAGGAGAAGGTGTGGAGTTAATAAAAGTATTAGTCAGAGGACTGTTGTTGAGGTGGTTTGGTCATTTAGAGAGAATGGATCAAAGTAGAATGACATGGAGAGCGTATAAATCTGTAGGGAAAGGAAGACAGGGTAGGGGTCGTCCTCGAAATGGTTGGAGGCATGGGGTAAAGGAGGTTTTGTGGGCGGGGGGCTTGGGCTTCCAGTAAACGTGCGTGAGCATGTTAGATAGGAGTGAATGGAGACGAATGGTATTTGGGACCTGACAAGCTGTTGGAGTGTGAGCAGGGTAATATTTAGTGAAGGGATTCAGGGAAACCAGTTATTTTATACAGCCGGACTTGAGTCCTGGAAATGGGAAGTACAATGCCTGCACTTTAAAGGAGGGGTTTAGGATATTGGCAGTTTGGAGGGATATGTTGTGTATCTTTATACGTATATACTTCTAAACTGTTGTATTCTGAGCACCTCTGCAAAAACAGTGATTATGTGTGAGTGAGGTGAAAGTGTTGAATGATGATGAAAGTATTTTCTTTTTGGGGATTTTCTTTCTTTTTTGGGTCACCCTGCCTCGGTGGGAGACGGCCGACTTGTTGAAAAAAAAAAAAAACCATAGTGATATCAAGCATCCATCTAAGGCCTACTTTTACATACTGCATATGTGTTTATATTTCCATAATCTCGCTCTCTTTTACATATCCTGACCTGAGCCTCACTAGCCTCAAAAATTTCTTATACTGCTTTTAAATATATGTATCACATACATATACATACAAAGGAGGGGTGGGGCAGTTGCAGTTCAGAGGGTTATCTGAGCTGTGATGGCAGCATGCTTTTGTCAAGACAATGATTGAATGAATGACTGAAAGCATGTCTTCTTTCTCAGGTTACTCTACCCTAGTGGGACATGGCCAATGTGCTAAAAAAAATCATTATATTCTTGGGAAGCACTAAACACAAAGGGATGATATACCAGCTGGGAAAAAAAGGCAATGAGATTTGATAATGAGTAAGGGAAGGGTAGCTCCCATTCATTGGATCAAGAGCTCTTCACAAGCATCAAGGTATAACTTTTTCACATTTCTAGAACATTACTGATCAATAAATATGTCTGCCATGTAAATTGCTAATTTTGTAAGAAATGTAGATTCAACCTCTAAAATCAGAGAATTTAAAATTTTTCAATTCTGCTTGCAATCATACACTTCCTCTGTGATGTATTGATTAAGAATATGGAGTGAAAAGGCTAAAATATATATGTCTCCATGGGGATGTGGAACAGAATTCTTCTTCCGTAAGCCATGTGTGTCGTAGGAGGTGACTAAAATGCTGAGAGCAAGGGGCTAGTAACCCTTTCTCCTGTATACATTACTAAATTTAAAAAGAAAAACTTTCATTTTTCTTTTTAGGTCACCCTGCCTTGGTGGGATATGGCCAGTCTGATGGAAAAAAAAAGCAACAACAACAATGACAGACTTTCAGTCTCCACCTATGATGCCACTACTGCACTCTTTCTTATAGCTGTTACCCATAGGGTTATCTGCAGGCCTTTTTGACACTTTCAACAATATCTATACACCACAGACCAGAGAATAAGCACAAAATATGCAGTAATTACAGTGAATAATACACGTAGGTCTCGCAGTGACGACTGTTGATAAACTGGTGCAAACAGTGTCAGAGCCCCACCCAGGGTAGGTAAGATCACTTGTCGCAATGTCTGAGTACACATAGACCTGCGCAATGCCTGGAAACTTTCCCAGAGTCTACTAGAATTTTCCACTGTAGTCATGTAAATGCTTGAAAAAAGTTTCAGATTTTGGAGCTTTTCAAATTCTGGAATTTTGGATAAGGGATACTCAACCTATATTAAAGTAGCATTTTTGTACCTAACATAACCTTCAATGAAAGCTTTAATGTAGGGTTTTTTCACATAACTGATGAAACAAATAATTCCATTATTTCAATTACAATTTTTTGGAGAAAAAAAATCAGGGTCAAAAAACCCTGAGCTGTAGGCTTATGAATTTGAGAGAATTGTTTAAAAATTACACTGTATGTGCTGACACACTGATTATGAACACAGAATGAAAGGATAAAATACATATAATTTTGAGTCCTGGACGTGAAGAGTACAGTGCCTGCCCTCTGAAAACAGGGCAGCTATGTTACAGTTTGGAGAGTCATTTGAAATGTGATGTCTGCACTCTTCTGTCATGATAGCTGTTAAATAAGTGATGGTGAATTTGTTTCCTTTTGAGATACCTTGCCTTGGTGAGAAATGACGGGAGAGTTAATAAATATATAAGACTATTTTTTCCTACAATGGAAGTTTATAAACTGTACATATTTTTCACATTTGTATAAAATACAGTAACTGATTAAATAAAGAGCACTGCTTTAAATTTGAAGTTGGAACTATGGGATTGACATGCATATGATAGATGTATTCCTGATATGGAGTTACTCCTAGCAAGATGTTTGAATATTTCAAACTTGATTTATGAAAACCTTTTTGAAAATGTTCAAATATATGAGTATCGCACAGTATACGAAAGTGTTTCTTTAAAAGAATTATTCTGTTTTGAAGAAATAAACATACAGCATTCTGCCAATTTTTATAATAAATACTCTTTCGCTTATACATACTTTACCTACCTTGAAACAATCATAGTGTTCAAAAAGTGAAAGAAGACCAATTTCTGCTTTATGGGTGATTCCATGAAGTACAAGTGATTGCCCAGCATTATTTCCTAAAGTCTGATCTCCATTGAAAGTGTTAGTAAAAGCTCTTCCAGTCAGAAGGAGATTAACAATTTCTTGGGAAGAATATCCATGTGCACTTATAAGATGTCCTCCACCTTCATCCATATCAGTCTGAATGCTGCAATGAAAATTATATATCTTCAGACAACACAACAAACAGACTATTACAAACATATTTTATGGAATCTTTCTGAAAAATATGGTATTGTAGACAGCGATTTCCTCCCATGTCCAGGTGCTATATGACCCTTAACCCTTTCAGGGTCGACAGGCCCTCTCAGAGACTTGTTCTCAGGGTCGCCCAAATTTAAAAAAAAAAAAAATTATTTTTTCTTATGAAAAGATACAGAATCTTTTCCCGATCATAATGACACCACAAGTATGAACTTTGATGGAAAACTTACGGAATTATGCTCTCGCGAAGTTAGCGGTCTCGACGATGTTTACACATTGGTGATTTTGCCCACTTTGAGCCCTATTTTTGGCCAATTCCAGTGTACTAGTCGACAAAAATCATGAATATTTTGCTAGAACTCCATTTTTTCTATCGAATGAGTACAAGAAACCACCCATTTACCGATTTCAACTATTCAATACAGTGGTCAGAATTTAGCAATTTTGCCAATTTCACACAAATTTCAAAAGATGCCAATTTCAAAATAGGGTCCAGAATAAACAAGAAAGACATTCCTGGCACTAAAATGACATTTCCTCTGTTCATTAGTCATGCCCCTCTTACATTCTTTTGTTTTCCACTTTCAATTTTTATTCTCACAAAAAATAGAAGATTTACTGTTATGCAAACTACTGCATTAGTGTAAAAAATGATATAAATAATATCGGCGCACTTGTGAAAGAATATTAGACTCACCAGTTGACGTGGATTGGACGCCTAGCATGATTTGTTTACTTTTGAACTTTGGTAAAAATCAAACATTTCTGCTAGTTTGAGCTCAATTTCAAGGTACTTTTCATTGTAAAATCAGTCAATATCATCTCAATTTCTGTAATATGTCTTCCATTCTATAGAATGAGACCAGGAAAACTAGAATACAACAATAAATACCATACAAAAATACAGTGCAAAGTCGCTGTTTTAATCCAAAAACATGGTCAAAGTTTTTTTTTCTCATTACGTGCTTCGTGCTGCAGGATTTTTTTATACTACACACACTGACTACATAGACCCATTCTTTCATATGTAGGCCTACCAGCTTTCTCTCACTAGATTTGAGGGCGCTAGAATTTAGGCGTACTAGTATGTCAAAAACCCTGGTGCGTAAGCCGTACTAGTACGGCCGAAACCCTGAAAGGGTTAAAGGTTTATCACTTCTCCCATGAATATAACAATACTATAACATGGCAAATTTACTCATCTCGAGATCGATCGATCGAGGACGACGAGAGCTGTCATAAGATGGGAAGGAAGAAGGATATGGAAAGATGGAAATAACTGGAAAAGGATGGGGAGGAGGGGAAGAGGAGGAATCAAGGCAAGTGGCCCAACCACTTTGGGACATGTGGTACAAAAGTACTGGAGACGTAGGTAGAGAGGCTTGACTGATGTCATTGCTTGGCTCACTAGAGGATGGCGAAGGCAGCGGCAGGAGCTGGGAGTGTCAGAAGGCAGCAAGCAGGATGAGTTGGTAATGGTCTTAAACCGTTTATCAGTGCGGTATATTGTTTTCGAGAGAGTTGTATCATACTTATGGGAGAGCTGTAGTAGTATTCGTTGGTTTGGAGGTGGTGGAGTATCTGGTTGTAGGTAGGGAATGGTCTTTCTTCGCTTTGGTACGATACAGTGTTGTCTTGGAGATGTTGGACGAGTTCTAGGCGAGTCATGCTTGCAGGGTATAGCCTCGTGGTGTAGAATTCGAGTCCTTTGTGTTTAAAGCACGGTGTGCCAGGTAATCGACGTGAGCTAAGTAGAGAAGGCGGTGGTGGAGTAGAGGAAGGTGGTGTTGCTTCGTTTTCACTTCAGTAGACGAATTAGAAGATGTTTCTGGTGGTAAGGCTTCTGATTGGTTGGATTCAGTGAGAGGTGTGGCGGTGGAGCTTCTCATTGGTCGTGTTGGATTGACGTCATTAGTTGGTGGTGTTGATGGGACTTCTGCAGAAGAGTTGGCGATTAAGTTTTTGGTGAATTTGAGAATTTCTTCAGAAGGTGGAGATGCTGGAAATGTAAATGAAGGCATATTATTTAATGCAAATAACTCGTTGATGGTAGAGTTAAAGGATCCAGGTACAGCCATGTTCTGCATGTGAGCATATAGTAAGCAGTAGTGGATCTTGGTTACGTCACATGTTGGAGGAGTGATGACGGTGGAGGCGGGCTGAGTAGATGCTTAAAGTAATTTTGTAGTGTTTGCTTGTATCTTTGCAATTGCTGCATACGTTGGAGTGTTGCTTGTAGGTTTTTTCTTTGCTGCATCTTGCGTTTTCTTCATAATATCCTTTCTTGTAGGACATTTTGCTGCCAGTGTATGGTGGTCATTACTCTTGCAGTTTAAGCACGCTGGTTGTGATGGAGCAGCAGCGTTGCAGGAACTGAAGGTGTGTCCCTCACTACCACATGTAGTGCAGAACTTCTTGTCTTTTACTGGACATGCTTTGGTGGTGTGATGTATGAATAACAGTTCCAGCATGTTGAATGTAGTGGTATCTCTCTGCTTCAATGTAGGTAGGACTGATGTAGTAGTAGTAACAGCAAGACCTTCGTTCAGAGCCAGTGGCAGCCATGTTCACGTCGGTGAAGGTGACCTTGAACATGGACGTTGCATTTGGATTTTGTAATGCTGTCAACAGCAGCCCAAGTATTTTGCGTCTCGATGGATGACTTGAGTTCAGCTGTGATTGAGAAGTCAGAATCTTGTCAAGTTTTTTAAGGAATACTGATTTCCTTGCCCTGGAGGGCAGGAGATGATGTAACAGTAAACCCCTTTAGCAGTAAGAGTAGTGGTGGCTTCTGTAGTAAGTAACTTCTCTGCTTCAGTATCATCGTAACACACAACAATGAATGCTTCTTTCAGTGACAATATGGTGTTCAATTTTACTTGCAGTGCTCCTTGAACAATAGTTGCAAGAGCAATCTTCGTTGAATCATCAACGGTACCGTTTGTTGGTTTGATGTTTACACGATCTGCGTAGCTCATCGTGTAAGTCAAGGCGATGACAACGCTGGTAAAGGTTCCCCTCCCCAACGGGGATCGTAGGGAGACAGAGTAAGGAGAGCTGCTATGACCTGCCTGGGCGAGAGTCAAGAGCAGAAATCATTTTCTATTTCTATTTTCTATTTTAATTTTTTACTCATCTCACTGAAGGAAAAAATTTCAACAAATAGACTTTGATGGCTTTTTGGAATCCCTCTGAGAATACCCAACCCTTACTAATTCATCAATGGCCAGAGCAGGGGTGTTCTGCCTTTGTTTCCAGAATGTGTATGAAATGGGAGAAAAAGAAAAAGAAAAACTTTCATCATTCACTCCATCGCTGTCTTACCAGAGGTGCGCTTACACTACAGTTATAAAACTGCAACATTAACACCCCTCGTTCAGAGTGTAGGCACTGTACTTCCCATCCCCAGAATTCAAGTCCGATCTGCCAGTTTCCCTGAATCCCTTCATAAATGTTACCTTGCTCACACTCCAGAAGCACATCAAGTCCTAAACACTATCTGTCTCCATTTGCTCCTGTCTAACACACTCATGCATGCTTGCTGGAAGTCCAAACCCTTTGCACACAAAACCTCCTTTACCCCCTCCCTCCAACCTTTCCTAGGCCGACCCCTACCCCGCCTTCCCTCCACTACAGATTTGTATATGTACTCTCAAAGTCATTCTATTTTGTTCTATCCTCTCTACATGTCCAAACCACCTCAACAACCCCTCCTCAGCCCTTTGGATAATAGTGTTGGTAATCTTGCACCTCCTCTCAACTTTATTTGGCATTTTAATTTCAACCAATGAAATAAAATAATCAAAAGTCTTGAGAAACTTTAAAACACCAAACTTGATATCAAAATTTACAAAATGTAATAATGTTGGTAAAATTACTGACAATATGTTAGATAAATAAACACATGCACAACTAATGTGCCATTATGCTGTGGCAATGCTTCACTCTCCAGGAGCTTTGTCAAGACGTTATGTAAGTTTGACAATGCTCCTGGAGAGCAAAACATTGCCATAATAGAACATCACAGTTACACTTGTGTGTCCTTTTGCCTAACATAACAAAGTTTACAAAAGCTTACTTTTGTATGCCTCTGGTAAATATCAGAGAATACAGCAGAATGACACATCCTGAACTATTCTCTGAGGTGAAAGCCGAGATATATCGAGTTACAGCATCATAAAGGTCTTGCAGCTCCACAAACTCATGCAAAGTGAGAGACTCAGTCATTCCATCTTGGCTGTAGCGACCAATACCATGCTCAGTAAAATGAGCAAAAGAACCAGGCCTGGAAAGTTTAAGCAATGATTAATTCTTCAGTGCCATTTAATGTACAAATACAATACCAACAAGTTTTTGAAGCTCATCAGTTATTCCTGCCAAGACAAACTAACCCAAATACGAAAACTTGTGCCATAACCCACTCTTTATTTGACTTTCTGTAAGGGCAGACACTGCTGCTCAATACTGACCTATTGAACCAGTGCCTGTGATATACCTGTGACCAGTTTCAAGAGTTTTTACACCCTCAGTTTGGCCTAGATCTAAGCTTTTTTGGTTGACTGCCTGTTCAACCAGGCTGTTGCCAGCACATAGCCATCACAGCCTGGTTGCTCTGGCACTTGGCAGAGATTGTGGTCTAGTTTCCTCTTGAAAATGTTTATGCTTGTTCCAATATTTCTGATATCTGCTGGCAGCAGGTTGAAAAACTATTCCATCTCTTATTAAATAAAACTATTCCATCCGTTATTAAATAAAATTATTCCATTCCTTGTTAAATAAAACTATTCTATCCCTTATTAAATAAAACTATTCCATTCCTTATTAAATAAAATTAACCCCATCCTTTATTAAATCAACTCAACCTCTTAAGTAATTTAACTCAACCCCTTCCCTTATTAAATCTACTCAGTCCCTTACCCTGATAAATCTGCTCAGTCCCTTATCCTGCTAAATCCATTCAGTCCCTTACCCTGCTAAATCCACTCAGTCCATTTCCTTGCTAAATCTACTCAGCCCCTTTCCCTTCCTAAATCCATTCAACCTTTCTTTTTTAATTACACCCATCTCATTCCCTTCATAAATCCACTATTATGCTGCAATCATGTGTGCTCTTTTTTTCCATTCGATCTGTCACTCACTATTGCTATACAGTACCTTGATGCTAATGAAGGGCTCTTGATTAAAGGAACTGGATCAAACATGACTACCATCTATTCCCCAGGTACTATACAACTGCAGGTTTAATGCTCTGATAAATCTGATAAAATATTAATAAAATAATAACAGTAATAATAATAATAAAACTGTAAATAACAATAAATCTTATATAATCAATACAGTATCTGAATGCTATATTGATTACTGTATATAAGGTATTGTGTTACTATAGAACTGTATGATTATGAAAATGTTTAAATTTGGTTAGTATGTCTTAGGTACAAGAGTATGGTGATAAAGGAACTCTTAGTTGAGGGTATCACAAGCTAACTCACAAAGCCAGCACTGCCTTCTGTTCCTGGCCAGCTTTCCAGAGTATCTCTGTGATTGCTACACCTAAGGCCCACAACCACTCTCTCTCTGATGGTCTCAGTGGACTTATGGGACTTGTGTTGGGAGCTACAGTTGTGCCAAATATCAAACACTTCATCATATATGCCTGAACACATGCCAGTACTCCACATGGGCCACCCTGAAATCAAGAAAACACCTCAAATAACTTGCTTATACTGCTGCATAAACTAATTCAATGCAATAAGTTGTCTCACAGCATAAGCAGTCTCTATTATTGTATAAAGTATACTACCTACCTAGTACATAATTAGAAAAATTCAGATATAAACCCCTCCATTCACCAGGACATATGAGAATGAAAAGAATATTTAGAGAATTATTGCTTTAGTAATAAAGTACATGAATTATGGATTTTCAAAAATATATTTAAAGAAATATACCATGAACTTCAATCAAGTACAGTACAGGTTGGCCATCATTAATCCAGCAATCAGTAATCCGGTTCCAAAAGTAATCTGGCACTAATTTCGGCTAGCATAATGTCAAATTTCTGGGGTCGACACACCAACATGCTGCTACTGTTTGGTGGCACTATTTGCTGCACAAGTCATTCCAATTTCTATTTCTCCATTTATTGTTATAACCTGCTCACTTTTAGCTCTAAACATGGTTCCAATGAATAAAAGAAATGCACATACACCATACATTGTGCAAAACAACCACTGTGAAAAAATAGAGAAATTCCAAGCGCTTTTGTGACTACTCACATTATCAAGGAACTATGAAAGTAAAGCATCCAAGGAAGGTATATAAGGGGTCTGGCCAACACCTCACTATCAGATCCCACAACAGTTAAACACCTGACGTGCGCCGGCTCAACTGGACAGGTCCTTTGCACAACCCACCAACAAACTATTCTACCCCAGAAAATTTTAAAAATTATTATTTGTCCAGTGTATTATTAAATTCCTCCCAAATTCTATTAATTATAAATGGATCTAATTTATATAAACCAAAGGAAATATTCATATTATTGTCAAAACTGCTTTTTTTTTGAAACAAGATTCAAATATATTCCTGTCGGGCCCTGGACTTGCTTGATACTACTTTCTCAACTTCTTGAAAATCAATTGAATGGTTAAAATCTCTTACATGAATAAATAGAGCATTGGAATCTTGTCCAGTTCTAATGCTATATTTACATTGTTTTAATCTTAGTTCGAGATTTTTACCAGTTTGACCGTAATAAACTTTATCGCAAATTTTACAAGGAATCTTATAGACACTTCCATCAGCATTTTGGGGGGAATTCTTTATCAAAAGTTTTTTTTTCTGTATCAAGATTTTTGAATACAACTTAATATTAAAAGTCTTAAGAAGAGAAGGCATATCAAAACCCAAATTTTCATGGGAAGGGAGAACCAACATATTTTTAGTTGAATAAAGGCTGGTTGTCCCTTTTTGGATTGTAAAAAGTATTTCTAGCAACTTTAAAAGATTTATCAATTACATTTTTTGGGTATTTTAAATCATTACCTATTTCATAAAATTTTGGATATTTCCTCATCTATGAAAATCAGGACTACAAATTCATAAAGCTCTCAAAAACATTGACGAGAAAACAGACAGTTTGACTCTATCTTGATGCGAAGAATAATAGTGGACATAGGAACAGTTATTTGTAGGTTTTCTGTAAATTTTAAATTTGAATTCATTATTACTCTTAATAATTAAAACATCTAGAAAAGGCAATGAGTTATTTTCTTCAAACTCAACAGTAAAGTTTATAGAATGAGCTAAGCTATTTAATTTTCCAAGGAAATGGTGTATATCTACATTTTTGGGCATAAGACACAAAATATCAACATATCTGAACCATTTAGCTCTATTAGGGAGGACTGTGCTAAGCAACCTTGTTTCAAAAAATTCCATGTATAGGTTACTAAGAACAGGTGAAAGAGGATTTCCCATTGCCATACCAAACTTCTGAGTGTAAAACTTATCATTAAATACAAATTTTGCATCAACAATGCAAAGTTTAATAAGTTTAATGATAGTAGGAGCTGGCAATGGTAAATCATAGTTAACGAGTTCTTCAGATAAGAAACTTAATAAATCATCAACAGGAACTTAAGTAAACAAGGAAGTAACATCAAAACTAACCATGTTAAAATCATTTAAGTCAGTCAAGGAGCTTAATTTATCAACTAAGACTCTTCAGAATGTTCTCGATAAGCTTTCCTAATCATATATCTTTCGTTTCCCAGTTTTCTTCTGCACTGATCAAGTCCCACAAGTTAAAAATTCGACTTAATTTTTTTTTAAATTGTTTAAATGAACAAGTTCTGCCCAAGTCTCTTTTACCCAATAGACTCCTTGACATGAGAGATCGTCCTTTTGATGATTTTATGAGAATTATTCTTCAGAAACATATTGAAATAACTAAAATACAGGAGAAGGAAGCATTCAAAATATTGAGAAACAAAAAATACTCTTTTAATCAGGCCATTCCATCAGAATGGAAACACAGTATGTTGGATCATTGCTATAATAAACTCAGAAGAATTTGTAATGAACTCAAAAACAAACTACAAAGAAAATTAGACATTTTAATTGAAAATAGCGATTGGACAAAGCATGCTAATAACAATTTTGTAATTAACTTATCAATAAAATTTTTTAGACAAAAATACAAGCTGCTCTAGGTTTTGGCCTAATTTTTTGCAACTTCCTTAATAATGGAAATTGAAAAAACCCTTTTTGTAATTTTTAAAAATTTTTTCTTTTTTATCCTCTGATGAAATTAATTTTAGTAAAGGAATGGTATATAGCCTATGTTAAAACCAACTTTCCCAAAATTGCCCTCAAAGATTCTTTAATCTTATGATACATTAATAAACAAAAAAAATTTGCGCCTTACAAAAAGCAGACAAAAAAAAATGCAATATAATTAGAAAAAAAATGTTACCAAAAAAAAAATGAATAACTCTAGATGATATGAAACTATTTAAATGGGAAAAAATCCAATAGAAAACGTTAACAGAATTTTCAATAAAACAATAAAACTTCTACTGAAAGAAAGATGAATTAGTCAAACAATTTATTCCCACTATCCATCTTTACCTTACATGTATGGCTAAAAAAAAACACACAAACCGGGGGAACCCATTCAGCCAATTTTAGCCCATAGGGTCGTTTCATATATTTTACCCAAATGGCTTGTTGATATTTTGACCCCTATTGTTGGCAAAATTTCAAAACTTTAATTTTAAAAAAACATAAAAATTATTTATAAATTTAAAAGTCCTTTTTCTGACTTAAATGTTTTTAACTGGTTTTTTTGATGTTACTTCCTTGTTTCGAAATTTTCCCCTGTTGATGTTTTTTAAATTTCTTATTAAAGACTGTTAAATAGATTTACCCGCCCTTCCTGCATCATTAAATTATTAAAATTTACATTGTTGATGCAAAATTTTTTATTTAAAATAAATTTTTCACTCAGAAGTTGGTATGGCAATGGGGAAAACCTCTTTCCCTGTTTTAGTAAACCCATCATGGAAAAATTTTTGAAACAAGGGTTTCTTAAAACAATCCTCCTAAAAAAGCTAAATGGTTTAGTATGTTTTATATTTTGTGTCTTATGCCCCAAAAAAGTAGTATACACCATTTTCCCTTTGGAAAAAAATTTAAAAAGCTTTGGGGCCCATTCTATAAAAAATTTATGTTAGTTTGAAGAAAATAACTCATTGCCTTTTCTGTGTTTTAAATTTTTAACGAAAAAATGAATTCAAAAATTTAAAATTTACAGAAAACCCACAAATAACTTTTTTTGTCCATATTATTCTTGCTCAAGATAGGTCAAACTTTGTTTTTTCGTCAAGTTTTTGAGAGCTTTACAAATTTTTACCGAGTTATAGATGAGGAAATACCCAAAAATTTTGAAATAGGTAATGATTTAAAATCCCAAAAAATGTAATTGATAAATCTTTTTTAAGTTGCTAGAAATCTTTTTTTCAATCCAAAAAGGGGGAAAACCCGCCCTTATTCAAAATAAAAATATTTTGGTTTTTCCCCTTTCCTGAAAACTTGGGTTGATAGCCTTCTCTTCTTGAGCTTTTAATATTAAAGTTGTTTCAAAAATCTTGATGTTTAAAAAAAACTTTTGTAAAGAATTCCCCCCCAAAAGATGATGGATGTTCTATAAGATTCCCTTTTAAAATTGCGATAAATTTTTACGGTCAAACTGGTTTTTAAAAAAACTGAATAAGATTAAAAAACATAAATATAGCTTTTGAATGGACAAGATTCCCAACCTATTTATTCATGTAAGGATTTTAACCCTTCAATTGTTTTCAAAAAAATTGAAAAGAAAATATCCCAAAAAGTCCATGGTGACGGAATATAATTGAATCTTGTTTCATAAAAAGCAGTTTTGACAATAATATGAATATTCCTTTGGTTTTATATAAATTAGATTCATTTATAATTAATAGAATTTGGGAAGAATTTAATAATACACTGGACAAATAATAATTTTTTAAATTTTCTGGGGTAGAATAGTTTGTCGGTGGGTTGTGCGAAGGACCTGTCCAGTTGGGCCGGCGCGCGTCAGGTGTTTAACTGTTGTGGGATCTGATAGTGAGGTGTTGGCCAGACCCCTTATATACCTTCCTTGGATGCTTTACTTTCATAGTTCCTTGATAATGTGAGTAGTCACGAAAGCGCTTGGAATTTCTCTATTTTTTCACAGTGGTTGTTTTGCATATTCTGAAATCACCTGTTTACTGTGATCTTATTGCACCATACATTGTCCATAAAAGATAAGGTGGTTTTGAAGCCATTGTCAGTTGCCATGAGCTCAGCTTACTCAGATAAGCTGTGACTCGTAAATTTGGGTCTACATATGAGAGAATAGGTCAGTGTGTTAAGTGTGCACTATATAAAAAAAAATCCTGCAGCATGCAGTGCATAATGAGAAAAAAAGGCAACTGTGCTTTTGGTGAAAAACAGTGACTTTGCGGTGTACACTGTCATATGGTTTGTATGGTTGTATTCTCGTTTTTTATCTCATTTGATAGAATGGAAGATTTATTACAGAAATAAATATAATTCTGATTGATTTCATGCTGAAAGTATCTTAAAATCGAGCTCAAAATAGCAGAAATGTTCGATTTTTAGCGATGTTCAAAAGTAAACAAATGACATCACCGTCCAATACATGTTCAACTGGCCAGTCTAATACGCAGTCACGAATGGGTTGACATTATTTATACAATTATTACAATAATGCAGTAGTTTGCATAACAGTAAATCTTCTATTTTTTTGTGTGAATAAAAATTCAAAATGGAATGCAAACGTGACTAATGAACAGATAAAATGTTATTTTAGTGGTAGGAATGTCTGCACTGTTTATTCTGAAATTGGCATCTCTTGAAATTTGTGTGAAATTGGCCGAATTACCAATGTCTGACCAGTTTATTGGGTAGCTGAAATAGATAAATGGGTGGTTTTTGTACTCAATTGACAGAATAGAAGGAATACTAGCAAAAAAAACTATGAGTCTTGTAGACTGGAACAATGGAATGGGCCAAAAATAGGGTATAAGGTGGGTGAAATCGCTGATGCATAAATATCATTGTTGGGTTAAATGTATTCTAACCTAACCACTCTGTAATCCGGCAAAATCACTATTCTGGCACCCTACAGGTCCTGATGATGCCGGATTAGTGATGGTCAACCTGTATTAATATACTACAGTATACAGTTATACTACACATTTGGGAAGTTCCTTATTTGCAGGTTCCAATTTTTTTTTTTCAACAAGTCAGCCGTCTCCCACCGAGGCAGGGTGACCCAAAAAAGAAAGAAAATCCCCAAAAAGAAAATACTTTCATCATCATTCAACACTTTCACATCACTCACACATAATCACTGTTTTTGCAGAGGTTCTCAGAATACAACAGTTTAGAAGCATATACGTATAAAGATACACAACATATTCCTCCAAACTCCCACATTTCTCACTCAACTTCTTTCCCAATCCCAGATCTTTTTTATTTTATCTATTGTTTTTTATAAATGGGAATACTGATCACATTAGACTGACAAATTACAGTATGGAGATATAGTCTTTGAAACACAAATGAACCCTTAATCTGAAAGAAAATTTCACAAGACCTCTAGGACTCTTAGTCCTCCCTGTAAATGAGGGACAATTAAATTATTTTTAAAATTATAAAGCAGTATGCAAGAGACTGTTGATTATTTAAATTTTTACTTCTTAAAGAAATGTATTTACCTTTTTTTGGATGAGCCCATAAGATAAATTTGGATTGGTATTTTGTTTAAAATTTTGAGACAACCATTCTGTTGGAAGAGGCTGGGCAGGACTTCCGGTAAGAATATGTCTTAGGTTGCTGGCTTCATCCAAGGTGATGGGTTGTCCAGTAGATTCTTTATTTACATTTTCTGGCCCTAAAACAAGTCCTGCTACTTTATTATCAATATCGTCAATATCTTTTAACATCATCTCTTCATCATCATCACTTAAATGACTCTTCAAATGTCTGTGATTTCTCTTTCTTCGGGATTTTGCATTGAGTTTATATGTTTCTCTTCCTTTATCTATGTTCCCAGAATCTACAGATCTCTTATTTCTCTTCTTCTTATGTTTTCGCTTACTGGTGCTGCCTCCATCAACTGTAGCTCCTGAGGCATCCATGAAGCCTTGCAGATTGAGGATCTGGATATCCTCATGGGCACTAGGTAGAAACTTCAGCTGGGATTTTCTTTTCATTTCAGCATAACCCTGCTCAGAAACTGGATATTTGTCACCATCTGGACTAGCTGTTCCCATACTCATTCTTGAACTTGTATTAGACTCTAAACTCCCATAGTTTCCATCTAATAGACTCTGTTTAGAGCCTCTCAAACTTTGTCTTCTCATAGACTGAACCATTATATCACCAAATCTAGTAGCATCTAGATAATCCCCACGTGGTCTCAAACCAATTTCCCCTATACCAATACGCAAACCATGTACATGGTTGTTAATTTTGGTTCCACTCCTGTTTCCTACAAGATTTCCAAGCACATCACTTTTATCTCCATTCTCTTTAGTTTCAGTGGATGAAAACGCAATATCTTTAGATTCATGATCTCCAAGGACGGATTCACCATGTTGTTTATTGAGACTCATTCGTCGGTTGGCACTCCTCGAATGTGATTCCTCCTGAAAAATTAAATTCAGCTCCATAAGTTAAAGCTTAATTCACCAATGCAATAGTGAGATCTTATGAGGTTCTGGGTATGCATACAGTATATCTGAAGTAGCAGTCCTACATTTAATTAGATCAAGAGAAAAAGTTGTATGAATAAAGAACTGACTCTATCATACCTCTCTGCAGGATTTGCTACCTAGTAATAAACTGTGTCTATCCAGTAAGGATATCGATTCATTTAAACTTATATATAGGCTTTCACTTTTCAATAAATAGTAGTTCTCTTCCCCAACGCATGTAATGCACAAACATGCCATTTTTTCAGTTAAAAATAAGACTGAATAATCACCATACCTCCTTACTCATAACCGGCGCCATCATTCCACGTATACTCCTGGTACCTCTCAACTGGTCTCGTTGAGCTGCAACACTTGCTATATCAACATCAGCTTCAGTATCAAATACACTTCTTCCATGAATAGCTAAAGAAAGTGAACCATTGTGCACACTGCCATTTCTCAGTGTGTGGCCATTCACTGAGCCATTAGGAATGTGACCACTACTGTTGAGCTTGAGAGGACTGATGGTATTAATTTTCAGCTGTTAAAAGAGAAAAATAATGATAGAATGTTCTGAGCATCACAATATGCATTAAGATACTGGCACTAATACTGTATTGTATGAGTGAGATGACATGCAGTATCACATACTAATTGTATGGAAAAAAAAGGATCACAGATATAAGATTAGAAACATTAGACACAGAATCTGTTTGGCTACAGTCTCTCGAGGGACGTGACAAAATTTGGGTGTGATTTATAGGCCCCCAAACCTTGATAGGGAGGGCAGTAAGCCGTTATGGGACGAAATTCATAAGGCATCTAGATATGAAAATGTTGTGATAATGGGAGATTTTAACTTTAGACAAATTGATTGGAACAATATGACAGGAAATCTTGAGTCTAGGGACTTTCTTGATACGGTTCAGGATTGCTTTTTAGAACAGGTTGTGACAGAACCAACTAGAGGAAACAATCTGCTTGACTTGGTTCTTGCCAACAAAGATTCACTAATGAGGTTAATGATGAGCTTGGGGAGAGTGATCACAAATCACTTAGTTTCAATAGAACATGGAATTACCCAGATAACTGCAATCAAATCTCTGTCCCAGATTTTCGCTTGGCCAACTTCATGGGACTGAAAAATTACCTAGGTGGGCTAAATTGGGATGTCCTGACTATGGGTCAGGTAGGTGATCTTGGTTGCCAATATGACGTTTTTCAGAGCATAGTTCTAGCTGCCCAGACAACTTTTGTTCCAAGTAGGGAAATTAGATCTAACAAAAATGATCCCAAATGGATGAACAGTAGATTAAAACATCTCATTGGTCAAAAGAGAGGCATATATAGGCGTATCAAAAGAGGGGATGGGCAGTTAAGAAATCAATATATTCAATTAAAGAGAGAAATAAAGAAAGGAATAAGAAAAGCAAAAAGGGATTATGAGGCTAAGGTCGCAAGGGATTCAAAGACTAACCCAAAAGGGTTCTTTCAGGTATACAGAAGTAAGATTAGGGACAAGATTGGCCCACTTAAGAGTAACTTTGGTCAGATCACTGACAGTGATAAGGATATGTGTGAAATTCTCAATACCTACTTCCTCTCAGTTTTCACCCAGGAAAATACTAGCGATATTCCTGAAATAATAGATTATGTAGAACAGGATGATACTAAACTATGTACAATTGCGGTAACTAGTGACATGGTCCTCAGACAAACAGAGAAACTAAAACCTAACAAATCCCCAGGCCCTGATGAACTGTTTGCAAGGGTGTTAAAGGAATGTAAAGAGGAACTTAGCATACCTTTGGCTAATCTTTTTAACGTATCACTACAAACTGGAATAGTGCCTGATAAGTGAAAAATGGGAAATGTAATACCTATTTACAAGGCAGGTGACAGGTCCTTGGCTTCGAACTATAGACCAATAAGCCTTACCTCAATAGTGGGAAAATTTATGGAATCAATAATTGCCAAAGCAATTCGTAGCCATCTTGACAGGCACAGATTGATTAATGAATCTCAACACGGTTTTACAAAGGGGCGTGCCTGTCTTGCGAATTTACTAACTTTTTTCACTAAGGTGTTTGAGGAGGTAGATCATGGTAATGAATATGATATTGTGTATATGGACTTCAGTAAGGCTTTCGATAGAGTTCCACACCAGAGGCTATTGAGGAAACTTAAGACACACGGAATAGGAGGAGAAATTTTTTCCTGGGTAGAGGCATGGCTGACAAATAGACAGCAGAGAGATTGCATAAATGGGGAGAAATCAGAATGGGGGCACGTCACAAGCGGTGTTCCTCAGGGGTCAGTGTTGGGCCCATTGATGTTCACAATTTACATAAACGACATAGATGAGGGAATAAATAGCGACATAAGCAAATTTGCTGATGACACCAAAATAAGCCCTCCAATTCATTCTAATGAGGACACTAGAGCACTCCAGGATGATTTGAATAGACTGATGCAATGGTCGGAGAAGTGGCAGATGCAGTTTAATATTGACAAATGCAAAGTTCTAAATGTTGGACAGTTAAATAACCATGCCACATATAAACTAAATAATGTTGATCTTAATACTACTGATTGCAAAAAGGATTTGGGAGTTCTGGTTAGCAGTAATCTGAAGCCAAGACAACAGTGCATTAGTGCTCGCAATAAAGCTAACAGAATCCTTGGCTTCATATCTAGAAGTATAAATAATAGAAGTCCTCAGGTTGTTCTTCAACTCTATATATCCTTGGTTAGGCCTCATTTAGACTATGCTGCTCAGTTCTGGTCACCGTATTACAGGATGGATATAAATGCTCTGGAAAACGTACAGAGGAGGATGACAAAGATGATCCCATGTATCAGAAATCTTCCCTATGAGGATAGACTGAGGGCCCTGAATCTGCACTCTCTCGAAAGGCGTAGAATTAGGGGGGATATGATCGAGGTGTATACAGTGGACCCCCGGTTAACGATATTTTTTCACTCCAGAAGTATGTTCAGGTGCCAGTACTATCCGAATTTGTTCCCATAAGGAATATTGTGAAGTAGATTAGTCCATTTCAGACCCCCAAACATACATGTACAAACGCACTTACATAAATACACTTACATAATTGGTCGCATTCGGAGGTGATCGTTATGCGGGGGTCCACTGTATATGGAAAACAGGAATAAATAAAGGGGATGTAAATAGCGTGCTGAAAATTTCCAGCCAAGACAGGACTCACAGCAATGGTTTCAAGTTGGAAAAATTCAGATTCAGGAAGGATATAGGAAAGCACTGGTTTGGTAATAGAGTTGTGGATGACTGGAACAAACTCCTGAGTACAGTTATTCAGGCTAAAACGTTGTGTAGTTTTAAAAATAGGTTAGATAAATACATGAGTGGGTGTGGGTGGGTGTGAGTTGGACCTGACGAGCTTGTGCTGCTGGGTCTGGTGCAGTGCTCCATCCTTGAGCGGAGGTGACCAGACTGAGTGGGTCATTGGGCCAATCCGGGGGGAGGGGGGTCATTGGTTTAATCCTGGGGGGGAGGACATGGACCTGCTCCACATGGGTAAGTAGGCCTGTTGCAGTGTTCCTTCTTTCTTATGTTCTTATAACCCATAACTCAAGGATCACTGAACTGGAGAGAAAACTAACTTGACAACAAAGACTGAACAACACACAGACATGGAATCAATTCTCATTAGCCACACTAAACAACTAGCTTCTCTAACAACTAAATTATCAGAGGCTGAACAAGACTGGAGGGCAAACATGGACTCTCAATGGAGTACATGCCTACAGTATCAAAGGGACTTACTGGAACAAGATAAATTACAAGATGCTGTTATGTACACAGAGTCAGCTTACCAACAGATACAAACCAGGATAATTGCACACAAAATACTTTTCAGCTAATTAAAGACAAGATGCACATCAACACTGAAGTTGCACATATCAAAGACAGACATATCATGGCAGACCAGGCCAAAAACTAGGTGTGATGCTAAGATTTTACTCACTTGGCCGGAAAAAGGACCTTATAGTTTCTTCAATCCAGGTGAATTGCGAAGTGTTTGTTAATGAATGTTTAACAAGAAAGCGACAAAAACTACTGTACTGACTTCGTAAGCTCAAACATAACAATAGTGATAGAATTAAAATATGCTTCACTCTTGATGGCACAATCATAGTGAAACAGTCAGACACGGGTCGAGGATATGAAATAACAAATGAACATGACCTATTGAGGTTCCTCCAAATCGCTGGTCTGACAGTCTGGTTAATCCAATATTCTCATCAATATCAACGACATATAGTGCAACATGTACAGTGTAAATTGCCCCACTTCTTATTGCTAAACATACTGTCTAGCAAAAAGGACATATATATTTTTTTGTATAAAGTAATTATAGTTTTCTTATATACTTTGTTAATTAACCATAATTAATTAGTTTTATTTGATTAAATTAAAGCTACTTCAACATCCTATGTTCAGTATACACTAGTATTTAGATAATATATATATAATATATTTTATTCTAATATATATATAATATATATAATAATATTTATATATATATAAATATATAATGTACATAAATATATTATGCAAAACATATTTAAAACATATATATTTTTATATATAATATAATATATTATATATATATATATATATATATATATAATATATTAATTATATATTATAACATATAATATTAATATTATATATAATATATATATATATATATATATATATATATATTTTAATATATATATATATATATATATATATATGTATATATAAAATATATACAGTGGACCCCCGGTTAACGATATTTTTTTCCACTCCAGAAGTATGTTCAGGTGCCAGTACTGACCGAATTTATTCCCATAAGGAATATTGTGAAGTAGATTAGTCCATTTCAGACCCCCAAACATACACGTACAAACGCACTTACATAAATACACTTACATAATTGGTCGCATTCGGAGGTGATCGTTATGAGGGGTCCACTATATATATATATATATAAAACAAATACTCAATCCAGCACTTGGTGAGGTTTCAGAGAGGCTGCTGTCTGAACTCACCAAATTTTCCAACCTGTGCCTGGCTGGCGGTGTCCCAGAGGCCATCAGACCCTTTTTCTTTGGTGCCTCATTGTGTGCCCTCCGGAAAAAGGATGGCGGAATCAGGCCCATTGCAGTGGGTAACACCCTTCGGCGCCTAGTCGCCAAGGCTGCAGTAAGAAGGGTGAGTCAAGAGGCTGCTGCAATGCTGAAACCAACTCAGCTGGGTTTCGGCGTTCAACAGGGCTGTGAAGCAGCTGCCCACGCAGCACGAGTATATATCAAAAACATGTCCTATGAAAAAGCCTTGGTCAAATTGGACTTTGCCAATGCTTTCAACTCAGTCAGAAGGGATGCTGCTCTCCAAGCAGTTTATAGAAACTTCCCTTCCCTTTATCCCTTCATAGAATCGTGTTATAGTGTGACTTCCAAACTATTGTTTGGGGACCATGAAATTGACTCGTGTGAGGGCGTGCAACAGGGGGACCCTCTCGCCCCCTTTCTATTTTGTTTGGTCATCAAGGAAGTCACGGAGGCACTCTCCAGCGAGCTCAATATCTGGTTCCTGGACGACGGTACCCTAGCTGGCACAACAGAATCTCTCCTGGAGGACATCAGTAAAATTAAAGACATGGGAGAAAGCCTGGGACTTTCTTTAAACCCCACTAAATGTGAAATAGTTTCTACCAATCAACAGTTGATCCAGAATATTAGTACCATTTTACCAGGAGCACGAGCCATTGATCCGGCCAATAGCACTCTCCTCGGTGCTCCTCTTGGGTCCAATGCCATCGATCTGATCCTAGGAAAAAAAGTCTCAGACCTCCGGACGATGGAAAGCAGGATGAAAGACATTGACACACACGATGCCTTCTACCTACTCACCAGTTGCCTGTCAACCCCAAAACGTACCTATTTTCTGAAATTCTGCCCCAGCCTCAACATAGCATCCAAAACTCAAGGAAAATGACTCTCTCCTGAATGGCCAATGCCCTAGAGAGTGTAATTGATCTTTCCCTGACGATGGGACTTGGTGCAAAGCCTCACTTTTCCCGTCAGGCTGGAGGGCTAGGAGTGACGCAGATCCTCCCAATTGCTCTACCTACTTTCCTATCCTCTTCATAGCATCAAACTGATTGATAACGACAAATTCCTTCCAGACACCCTAGTGACTCAGCAGGAATAGAAGACTCCTAGCTATGTCCAGTGCCATCACCGAATGGGAGACTCTTGCTGCTCCCAGCACCCAACCCAGTGCAGCACTGGCTCACAAACAGTCAAGCTGGATAGCCCAAATGCTGAAAAGGTGCTTGCCCAACATGCTTCGGCAGCAACATCAGAGAGGGAGATTGCCCCGTCTCCAGCTGTAGAGTGCACCTCACCCGGGACTTCCTCCAAACAGTTCCATAGTCGAAAAGGGAACGCACTCGACACTAAGACCCTCCGTATTGCTGTGCTCTGCGCCTTGCTGCCCCCATCACCAGAATATATGTGTATTTGTCGGCGAAGTGCAAGCAGACCAATACGTCAATAACATGTCTCAACTTGTTCCAAAACCAAGGCTGGCAATGCAAGACCACAATGGAGGTCAACGACATCAATTAAGAGAACCCTTGCTACAGCTGGATGCCCTGCCGAGAGGGACCACGAACACTTTGTCAGCAAACGAACACCCCACAACAACCCAGGAACCGCCCCGAGGGATCACCATCAAACCTTGGAAGAATGGGCAAAGCCTTAGCATGGGGACTATACCTGTTGGAGTCCACACTGCTGGCACCTATATCCATCCACAGTGTGGGGCGACAGGGAGAGCTGCTTACCACAGGGAAGACAACAAGATTCAGCTAAGTACAGACATTTAGCCAACAGTATCAATTTGTCCCATGGGATCAAGACACTTGGATCATGGGAAAAAATGCCACAACGTTTCCTTGAAAGAATTGGTTCCAACTGATCGATCACCACCAAGGACCCAAGGGCCGCCACTTTCATGTTCCAGCGCCTCAGCGTCGCCATCCAGAGGGGAAATGCTTGCCTGCATCCTTTGGTTAACGTCCAGGCTCGGAGAGCTGAGAGAAATGCATCATCCCTTTGATACATTGTTCCATTGTATTCTGTTTATGTTTATTTTCTGTAAATGTAATTTGTTTATTAATAAATGTTCACAAAATATTTATAAATATATATATATATATATATAAATATATATATATATATATATATAATATATATATAAATATATATATATAATATATATATATATATATATATATATATATATATTTATATATATATATTTATATACATATATATATATATATATATATATAAATATATATATATATATTTATATATATAAATATTATAATTTAATATATATACTTTATAAAATAATATATAAAGGTATATATATATATATAATACAGTGGACCCCCGCATACCCGATTACCTCCCGAATGCGACCAATTAATGTAAGTGTATTTATGTAGTTGGCTTGTACGTGTATGTTTGGGGGACAGAAATGGACTAATCTGCTTCAACAATATTTCTTATGGGAACAAAATCGGTCAGTACTGGCACCTGAACATAATTCTGGAGTGAAAAAATATCGTTAACCGCGGGGGTCCAAAGTATATATATATAACTAAATATATATATATATAAATATTATATATATATATAATATATATATATATATATATATATTTTTATATATAAATATATAATATATACATATATATATAATATATATATATAAATGGACCCCCGGTTAACGTAATTAATCCGTGCAAGAGGGCTCATCGTTAAGCGAAATAATTCGTTATTGCGAATGAATTTTCCCCATAGAAATAATTGAAATAAAATTAATCCGTGCAAGACGCCAAAAGTAATGAAAAAAATTTTTTTTTACCACATGAAATGTTAGTTTATACACACAAACTGAAAAAGGCATGCACAATAAATGACCTTACTTTTTAAATTGAAAGATCTGAGTGATGATTGCTAGGGATGGGAGGAGGGAGAGCATTATCTCTTACTGTTTTAAGAAGGGGAATCCCTTCCATTAGGACTTGAGGTAGCAAGTCCTTTTCTGGGGGTTACTTCCATTCTTCTTTTTAATGCACTAGACCACTTGAGATCACTGGACCTCTGACCACAACAAATCTGTCCATAGAGCTCTGTACCTCTCCCGTTCCTTCAAGACTTTCCATTTCCTCAAATGGGGCCAATAACATTGTCATTGAAATAGTCACCCAGCACGGCTTGTAACAGCTTGTCAGGGTGATTTTTCAACTATAAAGTTTTGTAGTTCACCCACTGAGCACACATTTCCTTAATCTTTGAAGTAGGCACAATGGATTCCACAACTGGCATAGGCTTCTCAGGGTTAGCCCCCAAACCCTTCATAAATCTTTCTTAATTTTTCCATACTAATACTCACCCTTATTTTTTTACCACAGGGTTCACTAGACGCATTCTTTGGGGCCCATGGTCACTTTATTTTCCAGAAACAGCACCGAAAACCTGTAATAATATACGAAATATTCCGAGGTGTATGCTTTGAATGTTACCACCGCGGAGGCTGGCTGGTAACAATGGGACGGCCGCACATGTGAGTGCACATTGGACGCTTCTCGGACCGAAAATCGGTAAGCGGTTAATCATCGTTGCGCGGGCAAAAATTTTGCGATAAAAGTAATCGGTATGCGGAACAAATCGCTATGTGATGCCATCGTTATGCGGGGGTCCCACTGTATATATATATATATATATATATATAATATATATATATAAAAAAAAATTTATATATAATATATATATATATATAATATATATATATATATATATATATATAATTATATAAATAATATATATATTATATATATATATATAAATATATATATATATATATAAATATATATATATATATATATATAATATATCTATATACAGTGGACCCCCGCATAACATCACCTCCAAATGCCGACCAATTATGTAAGTGTATTTTATGTAAGTGCGTTGTACGTGTAAGTTTGGGGGTCCTGAAATGGACTAATCTACATCGACACTATTCCTTATGGGAAAAAATTTTACGTCAGTACTCGGCACCTGAAATTCTACTGGAATGCAAAAACAGATCGTTAACCGGGGTCCACTGTATATATATATATTATATATTTATATATACAGTGACGCCCGCATAGCGACCATAATCCTGCAAGAGGGCCTGGCTGTATAAGCGAAATGTTCTCGCTATGTGAATTAATTTTTCCCCCATAAGAAATAATGGAAATCAAATTAATTCCCGGGACAAGACAACCCAAAAAGTTTTGAAGAAAAAAAAAATTTTACACCTGAAATATACATTTTCCACCCTACACATCAAAGGAGAACGATACATGCACAATAGTAAGAAGTATAACATGCACAATATAATATTGTGCATGTACTACTCTACTAAAAAATGAATCCATGACTCAATACCTTTATTGAAGATGCAGCAATGACTGTGAACACTGTGTTCCTGGGAGTGCCTTTCTCCTGAGTACTGTAGGTCCTGTTTGCATTTTCTTCCAGACAGGCCTTATCAACACTGTGTAATGTCACTACTACGATTCTTAAAATCTCTCAAACCAACCTATGCTGGCTCCTAAATATCACCAATTTTTAATGAGCACTAGTTCTCCGGCATTTTCCTGTTCACCTGGGTGTTAGTCGACTGGTGTGGGATGCATCCTGGGAGACAAGATTAATGAACCCCAATGGAAATAAGTTAGACATTCTTTTCGTTACACTTGACTTTTTGGGCTAATCCTGGGTGGCAAATCCCACTTGGGGTTAATTGTTCTGGGTATACTCAATAAGCCACACCAACAACGTGCTACAGCAGCAGCAGCAGCAGAGCATCTGACGATTTACACAGCAGCAGGCAGCATGACATCTACAGCAGCAACAGACGATGCTACAGCAGCAGCAGTACGATGCTACAGCACAACTGACGATGTACAGCAGCAGCAGACGATGCTACAGCAGCAGCAAGCAGCAGACGATGCTACAGCAGCAGCAGCAGCTGACGGTGTACAGGCAGCAACCAGAACGATGCTACAGCAGCAGCAGACGATGCACAAGCAGCAGCAGATGATGCTACAGCAGCAGCAACGGTACTACAAGCAGCAAAAAAAGGAGCAGCTGACGGTGGTACAGCAGCAGCAGCTGACAGTGCAGCACAGGTTTTTGCTGACGGTGATACAGCAGCACAGCACTGTACCACCAATAGTAGCGATGGTTTGATTGGGGTTATTATACCAACCTGGGCCAAGCGCGGAGACACTCCTCCACTTTCATACATATCAATGATCTTTTTCTTCATCTCCATAGTAATTCTCACCCTTATTGCTGTAGGGTGGGACTAGAAGCTTTCTTGGGGCCCAGGTTCCAACTTGATTTTCCAGAACAAAAATCACCAAAAACACTGTAATAATAAAAAAAGTTCCGATTGTATGCTTGGATGGTTACCGCGGAGGCCTGCTGGTAAAACATGCCACCCGGGACATTTTGAGCGTGGCACAAGTTGCCGCACATTGAGACGCTCCTCGGACGAACGGCCGCTGAGCGGGTTTTGGGCGCTATGCGGTGGCAAAAATTTAGCGATACAAAGCGTCCCGCTATGCGGATTGTCCGCTAATGCAAGGCGTCCGTTATGGGCGGTAGGGTCCACTGTAAATATATTTATATATATATATATATATATATAAATATATAATATATATATATATATATATATATATATATATATTAATATATATATATATATTTATATATATTTATTATATACAAGGACCCCCCCGTTTAACGATTATTAATCCGTGCAAGAGGGGTAATTGTTAATGCGAAAAAATCGCTATGGAATGAATTTTCCCCATAAGAACTAATGGAAAAAAAAATTAATCCGTGCAAGACAACCCAAAAGTATGAAAATCATTTTTTTTTAACCACAGTGAAATGTTAATTTTAATACACACAAACTGAAAAAGGCATGCACACTTACATGACTCATACTTTTATGAAGATCTGTGATGATTGATGGGATGGGGAGGAGGGGAGAGAGAGTGTTTAGTGTTTAGAAGGGGAATCCCTTCCATTACGACTTGAGGTGGCAAGTCCTTATCTGGGTTACATCCCTTCTCTTCTTTTAATGCCACTAGGACCAGCTTCAAATCACTGACTTCTTTCAGCACAACATATCTGTCCATAGTGCCTGTACCTCTCGTTCTGTTTTGGGGGGGGGGGGGGGGGGGGGGGTGTCTTTATCAACTTCCCTAAAGTGTTTCACAAACATTGTCAGTGTAATAATCACCAGCAGGCTTGCAATAGCTGTGTGAGGGTGATTTTCATCCATGAAGGTTTGCACTTCACAGCACTTTGCACAGATTTCCTTAATCTTTGCTATAGGCAACTTCTTCAATGTTCTCTCTCCCCTCCTCTGAACCCGTTTCCTCAGGTCCCCTGGCCTCTTGCTGTTGAAAGTTGAGCTATCCAGCTCATCAGTGGTTTAGTTCTTCATTGTCCTCCTCCACCAAACTCTTTCCACATCCTCCCCACTAACCTCCAACCCCAAGGCTTTCCCAATGCCACAAGGATTTCCCTCAACTGAATAATCCTCTCAGGGATAGCCCTCAAACCCTTCAAAATCCCTTTTGTCTACATCATTCTGGCCACAGTTTCTTCCAAGCAGAGTTCAGCAAGGTCTTCTAGTTCACATCCCTCCCAAGCCTTACCTATAAGTTTTACACAATTGAGGAGTATTAAAGTGCACTCTCCAAAACTCTCTTAGAGTTCGTTGAGTTTCTGAGGTACTACAAAGCTAACCTTCAAACAGAGCTATTGTGTACACGTTTTTTTGAAGTTTGTCAATAACCTGCTGGTCCAAGGGCTGCAGGAGAGGAGTGTATTAGGAGGCAAAAACTTCACCTTAATGAAGCTCATGTCCCCATAAAGTCGCTCTGCCACTCTGTAGGATACCAGGGGCATTGTCTAACAACCAAGGCACTTAAGGTTAATTTCTTTTCAGTTAGGTAATCTTTCACATGGGGCAAATCAATGGTGTAACCAGTTATAGAAAAAGTCTAAAACATAGTGACCCATGCCTTACTGTTTGCCCTCCACGAGCACATCACAAATTATCCTTAGGGACATTCTGTTGCCTGAACTCTCTGGGAGTTCAGAGTGATACACTAATAAAGGCATTAAACTTGCAATCTCCCTACATTGGCACACATCCAAACAAAGTTAAGCCTGTCTTTCTAGGCTTCTGTCCTGGGAGTGCCTTTTTCTCTGATAATGTAGGTCCCTGCTTTGGCCATTTTCTATCCAGAACAGAGGCCTGTTTCAAATCACAATTAATACACTGTTTCAAGTTTCAGTCCTTCACTGTCCTATGTACTCCTTGAATTCCTGGCACATATTTTTTTTTTCAGCCGTTTGTGGTCCGAACTGGCAGCCTCACCATGACCCTAATCACACTATGGATGCCACTATACGCTTCTTAAATCTCTCAAACCAACCTTTTGCTGCCTTAAATTCACTCAACATCATCACTAGTTGCAGGCATTTTTTTTTAATTACATCACTCATCAACTACCTATCCTTTTCACATATGATCGGCTTGAGAGACGCTATCTCCTGCTAGACTGTTTTTTCATTTATCCACACCAATAAGAGTCTCTCAACAGCTGTGCCATCACTTGCGAACTTTGTTTTCGAAAACACAGTTAAACCTTGGCATAACAGCTTCCTTGATTGTCTTTCTGGTGCTCATCAATAGTAGCGATGGTTGATTGGTGTTTCCTTGTACAACTTGACTAGGTTCGCGATACCGCACTCCACTTTCTTACCTATCAATGATCTCTTTCTTTATTTCTATGAATTCTCACCCTTATTGGTGTACGGTTGCTACTAAACTTTCTTGTGGCCCATGGTCCCACTTATTTCCAGAAACAGCACCAAACACCACTGTAATAATACGAAATAAATCCGAGTGTAAGCTTGGATGTTACCGCGGATGCTGGCTGGTAAACAAGCACGGGTTGCAACAGTGAGGCTGGCTGAGGGCGCACATTGGCGCGTTCAAGAAGGACGAAAATAGGTGAGCGGTTTTATAATCCGGTATGGCGCGGGCAAAATTTTTGCGATTAAAGTAAGCGGTATTCGGATTAATCGCTATGGATAGCCATCGTTATGCGGGGTCCACTGTATATATTTATATAATTTATATATATAATAAACAGTGACCCCCGCAAAGCTAACTTAATCCGTGCAAGAGGCTGGTCCCGATATCGAATGTTCGCTATGCAATTAATTTCCCACCCCATAAGAAATAATGGAAATATAAATTAATCCGTGCAAGACACCCAAAAGTATGAAAAAAAAATGTTCTTTAACCACAAAAAAATGTTAATTTTAGTACACACAACTGAAAAAGGCACTCTCTGCGACCAATTACTGACACTTTACTTTTATTGAAGATCTGGTGATGATTGATGGATGGGTAGAGGGGAGGAGAGAGTGTTAGTGTTTAGAAGGGAATCCCTTCCATTAACACTTTGAGGAAGGCCACGTCCTTTTCCGGGGTTACTTCCCTTCTTCTTTTAAATGCCACTAAGGACCAGCTTCAGGAGTCAACGTGGACTTCTTTCTGTCCATATAGCCGTACCTCCCGTCCTTTACATTTATGTCTAAAATGGGCCATAAACATGTCATTGAAATAGTCACCATCACGCTTGCAACACTGTGTCAGGGTGATTGTTCATCCATAAAGGTTTGTCAGTTCAACCCACAGTGCACTACCATTTCCCTTAATTTTTTGAATAGGCACAATGGATTCCACCAACAGGCATAGGTTCTCAGGGTTACCCCAAACCCTTAAAACTTTCCTATTTTCCATACCTAATTCTCCGACCCTTTTTACAAACAGGGTTGCACTAGAACTTTCTGGGCCCATGTCACTTCTTTCAAAAACAGAACCGAAAACACTGTAATACATACGAAATATTTCCGAGTGTATGCTTGAATGTTTACCCGCGGAGGCTAGCTGGTAAACAATGGGACGGGCGGCACATGTGATGCTGGCTGAGGGCCCACATTGGACGCGTCTCGGACGAAGTTCGCTGAGCGGTTTTTGTCTACTATATGCGGGGGCCAAAATTTTAGCGATCAAAGCGTTCGCTATGCGGAAATGTTGCTATATGCAAGGCGTTCGCTATGCGGGGGTCCCCACTGTAATTAATACAGTGACCCCCCGGTTAACGATTTTAATCCTGCAAGAGGGGTAATTGTTAGGCGAAATAATCGCTATGTGATGAATTTTCCCCAATAAGAAATAATGGAAATAAAATTAATATCCGTGCAAGACACCCAAAAGTATGAAAAAAAAAATTTTACCACAAGAAATATACATTTGTCCCACACAAAGAGAAGGATACATGCACAATATATAGTAGTACATGCACAGTATATATTGTGCATGTACTAGTCTTCTAAAATGAAAGAATAAATGACACTTACCTTATTGAAGATGCCAGCAGAATGACTGATGAGACACTGTGTCCTGGGAGTGTGGCCTTTTCCTCCTGAGACTGAAGGACCAATTTTTGGCATTTTCTTCCAGAACAGGCCCTTATCACACTGTGTTTGCCACTACGATTCTTAAATCTCTCAAACCAACCTTTTGCTGGCTTTTAAATTCCACCAATATGAGCACTAGTTCCCAGCATTTTCCCTGTTCCTAACCTTGGTGTAGTCGACTTGTGGGGGTTCATCCTGGGAGACAAGAATTAAGACCCCAAATGGAAATAAGTTAGACAGTCTTCGATGACACTGACTTTTTTGGGTTATCCTGGGTTGGCAAATCCCTGGGGTTAATTGTTTCTTGTATTCTCAATAAGCACACAACAACGGTGCTACAAGCAGCAGCAGCAGCTACAGTGCAGCACAGCAGCAGCTGACAGTGCAGCAGCAGCAGCAGCTGTACCACCAATAGTACGATGGTTGATTGGGGTTTATTATACAACCTGGCCAGCTCGGAGCTGCATCCACTTTCCATATTATCAATGATCTTTTTCTCACCTCTTATTGTAATTCTCACCTTATTGCTGTAGGGTTGCACTAGAAGCTTTCTTGGGGCCCCATGGTCACATATTTTCCAGAAAAAGCACCGAAAACCACTGTAATAAACGAAATAATTTCCGATTGATGCTTGGATTTACCGCGGAGGCTGCTGGTAACAATGCCACCGCGAACATGGTGAGCGCGATCTCGGACAAAATCGGTAAGCGGGTTTTTAAGCGGTATGTGAGGCAAAATTTTTGCAATTAAAGTAAGCGGTATGCGAAATATTCGCTATGTGATCCATTCGTTATACGGGGGTCCACTGTATATATATGAAAATATTTAAATATATATATATATAAAATATACATGGAACCCCGCATAGCGAACGCCTTGCATAGCGAACATTCCGCCTAGCGAAACGCTTTGATCGCTAAAATTTTGCCCCGCATAGTAGACAAAAACCCGCTCAGCGAACTTCGTCCGAGACGCGTCCAATGTGGCCTCACAGCCTCACATGGTGCCGCCCGTGTCGCCCATTGTTTACCAACTAGCCTCCGCGGTAACATTCAAGCATACACTCGACTATTTCGTATTATACAGTGGTTTTTCGTTCTGTTTGTTGAAAATAAATTGACCATGGGCCCCCAGAAAGCTTCTAGTGGCCGAACCCTGTGTATAAAGGTGAGAAATTAGTATGGAAATGAAGAAAGATTTTGAAGGGTTTGGGGCTAACCCTGAGAAGCCTATGCCAGTTGTGAATCCATTGTGCCTACTTTCCAAAAATTAAGGAAATGTGTGCACAGTGGGTTGAACTGCAAACCTTTTATGATGAAAATCACCCTGACACAGTTTTGCAAAGGCGTGCTGGTGACTATTTCAACAATGACAATGTTATGGCCACATTTTAGACGAAATCGTAAAGGAACGGGAGGTACAGAGCTCTCTGGACAGAAAAGAAGTCCCAGTGGACTCTTGAAGCTGGTCCTAGTGGCATTAAAAGAAGAAGGGAAGTAACCACCCCGAAAAGGACTTGCCTCCTCAAGTGTTAAGTGAAGGGATTCCCCTTCTAAACACTAACACTCTCTCTCTTCCCCCTCCCGCTCCCATCCCATCAATCATCACCAGATCTTCAATAAAAGTAAAGTGTCATGTAATATTGCATGCCTTTTTCAGTTGTGTGTACTAAAATTAACATTTTTTTTGTGTAAAAAAATTTTTTTTTTCATACATTTGTGTCCTTGCACGATTAATTTTATTTCCAGTATTTCTTATGGTGAAACTTAATTCGCAATAGCGAACATTTCGCATAACGACCAGCCCTCTTCAACGGATTAAGTTCGCGATGCGGGGGTCCACTGTATATAAAATATAATATATATATATAATATATATATATATATATATATATATAATATATAATATAAATATATAAATATAAAAATATATACATGAATTATATATATAAATATATATATATATATATATATATACATTATCATATACATGTAAAATATATATATATATATATAAATATATATATATATATATATATATATATCATGTGTATAATATATATATATAAATATATATATATATATATAAATATATATATATATAAATATATCTATATATATGCTAGAGCAACCTCTGGGAAGCAATGCCAATGACACAATTCTCAGGAAGAAATTGGAAGACTTAAGGAGAATGGAGACAACGAATAGAGACAATCTGGACACCCACGATGCCTTGTACCTCTCACAAAAGTGCTGAGTTGCCCAGTTTGACATATTCCAAGATGTGCACCTTTCATATGGTAACCCTATACTGCACACGAATATGACATATTCTGAGGCAGAATTTTTACGTACGTACTTAACCTTACTCTAGAAGACGGGCAGTGGAACCAAGCTACACTTCCATCGACTAGAGGCATTGGTGTCCCGCAAGTCATCACCATTGCGTTACCTGCTTTTCTGGTCCTCCGGTGTATTGCATCCAAGAGCTTTGTAGCAGCATTCCCTGAACATCTTAGGGACAAGATTGGAGTCCAGGACCAAAAATCATTGACGGAGCAATGATCTGGATAATATAACGGGATCCAAACCAGACTGCGCCCCCCCAACATCTACAAACAATCGCACTGGGATGTGTCCAATAGTGGAAAATATAGCCTCACAATGCTTCAGAGTGTGTCAGGGAAGGATATAGCCCGCCTCCTGGCAGTGAGAGCCCCTCATGCTGGGGACATTCTGTTGGCTGTTCCCAACTCCAGCCTTGGCACACCGCTTCGAAACCCAACAGACCATCCGCATCGGGTGTTGCCCTTTGAACTTTGCCGCCCCTATTTTCCGCACGAACACAGGTGTATTTGTTGGCAGTGGGAAAGGGCAGTCAGACGATTCGGTACCATGGTCTTTTTGTGCCGTAATCCGGGGAAAGATATGCAAGACGTGAGATGTTAATAACAATTCAAGAGAGCCGCCCTCACAACAGCTGTATGCCCACATATGGCGCCACCCCAACTATGCAGATCTGATGGAAGCCAGGAAGCGTCCAGATGTATCACCCCCTTCAAAGCCTGGACATATGGGAAGCAGGTGGTGTGGACTATACAAGTGCATCTACCTTGGCTGATACCTATCTCCAATACACCAGGGAGGAAGGAAGGGGCACTGCCAGCGTCAAGGGAGACCCAAAAGGTTCTAGAAAATTGGAGAACTGCACCATCATTTATATGTTTGGTTCCCATAGGCTCAGAGACCCGTTGGCTCATGGGAAAGATGCTTCTAAATTCCTTAAGGAGTCTGGGAAAAAGACTCATCAGGGTAACTAGGGATCCCAGGGCCAGCTAGTTTTGTCAGTTCAGCGGCTCAGTGCGGCTGTTCAATTCAAAGTGGAAAAGCCTGCTGTATTTTTGGGAACAACACGCCCCAGCTCTGAGGAGCTGGATGAGATTTTTTTCGCCTTAATAGTCGGATGATACACACGTAACCACATTAACTTTACCATCATATGCCACCTTTATAACACAATGTATCTCCTTAAATCTTCGTACCATATTAATTAAATAAAACTATTCCAATTGGTAAAAAAATATAAATACTAATAGATGGGGTGGAAGGGTATGTGGAAATACTCAAACCGGATTCAGGAAGAAATCCAAATATTCTTCCTTGAGCCTTTTTATCCACTTCTCCGAGCTATGGGTTTCCCACATTTAACACCATAGTGGACCCCCACCTAATATTTTAAATCTTTATATATATAGAGATATATATAAATAAAAATATACAGTGGACGCCCCCGGTAACGATCTTTTTCATTCCAGTAGTATGATCAGGTGCCAGTACTGACCGAATTTTTTTCCCATAAGGAATATTGAGAAGTAGTGATTAGTCATTTTCAGACCCCCAAACTTACACGTACAAACGCAACTTACATAAATACACTTACATAATTGGTCGCATTTTGGAGGTGATCGTTAAGCGGGGGTCCACTGTATATAATCTATATATAATATATATATAAATATATATATATATATATATATATTTTTTTTTTTTTTTTTTTTTTTTTTTCAACACGACGGCCGATTCCCACCGAGGCAGGGTGACCCAAAAAAAAAAAAAAAGAAAATCCCCAAAAAGAAAATACTTTTCATCATCATTTAAAACACTTTCACCACACTCGAGCACATTATCACTGTTTTTTGCAGAGGTGCTCAGAATAACAACAGTCCAGAACATACACATATAAAGGACGCACACACATATCCACTCCAACTGCCAATAACCCAAATCCCCTCCTTAAAGTGCATGGGCATTGTACATCCCATTTCCAGGACTCAAAGTCCGACTATAAAGAAAATAACCGGTTTTCCCTGAAACCCTTCACTAAATATTACCCAGCCACACTCCAACAGATCGGCAGGGTCTCCAAGTACCATTCGTCTCCCAATTCCCGTCCTAACTAACACGTTCAACGCGCGCTTGCTGAACTCCACCCCTTGCCCACAAAAACCTCCCTTTACACCCCCTTTCCCTCCAATACCCTTTCGGGACGACCCCTACCCCGCCCCCGCCTTCCATCCCCTAGATTTATATACTTTCTATGTCCATTCTACTTTTGATCCCTTCTCTCTAAATTACCAAAACCACCTAAACAACCCTCTTCTGCCCTCTGACTAATACTTTTTATTAACTCCACACCTTCTCCTAATTTCCAACTTCCGAATTTTCTGCATAATATTACAACCACACATTGCCCTTAAACAGGACATCCACCACTGCCTCCAACCGTCTCCTCGCTGCTGTATTTACCACCCCAGCTCACACCCAAATAAGATGTTGTACTACTATACTTTCATACCTTCCCATTCTTTGCCTCCTAGATAACGTTTTTTTTGACTCCACATATACCTCAACGCACTACTCACCTTTTTTCCCTCATCAATTCTTATGATTAACCTCATCCTTCATAAATCCATCCGCCGACAACGTCAACTCCCAAGTATCTGAAAACAATCACTTCTTCATACTCCACTCCCCAAATTTGATAACCAATTTTTTCTTTATCTAAATCATTGACACCCCCCATTCACCTTCTCTTTTCTATTTCACTTCAACTTTCTACCTTTACACACATTTCCACAAACTCATCCTACTAACCTTTGCAATTTTTCTTTAGAAATCTCCCATCAGCAACAGTATCATCAGCGAAAAAGTAACTGTTCAATTCCCATTTTGAATTTGCTTCCCCAAATTTAACCCACCCCCCACTCCCGAACACCCTAGCATTACTTCCTTTACAACCCATCTATAAATATATTTAAACAACCATGGTGACATTACACATCCCTGTTCCCCCAGACCTACTTATTTACCGGAAGTATTCTCCCTCTCTTCTACAACACACCCTAACCTGAGCCTCGACTATCCACATAAAAACTCTTTAACAGCATTTTAATAACTTACACACCTATTCATATACTTGCAACATCTGCCACATTGCTCCTCTATCCACACTATCAAATATGCCTTTTCAAAATCCATAAATGCAATACAAACTCCCTACCTTTATCTAAATTACTGTTTCACAATATATGCTTACAATGTAAACACTTGATCTACCCAACACCTACCCACTCTGAAACGCTCCTTGCACATACCTCAATCCTACATTCTGTCTTACCACTAATTCTTTCAATATAACTCTAAACCGTACACTTTTGCCTGGGTAAACTCCAGTAACTTATTCCTCTATAATTTTTAACAGTCTCCTTTTGTCCTTTCCCCTTATATAAAGGGACTATACATGCTCTCCGCCAATCCCTAGTACCTCTCCCTCTTTCATACATTATTAAACAAAGAGTACCAACCACTCCAACCTATAATCCCCCCCCAGCTTTAAACATTGCTGTCAAGATCCCATCAGTTTTTCCCACTGCTTTAACCCCCCTTTCATTTTACGTAATGCCTCACAGTACCTCCCCCCACACTACAATCGCTCTTCTTACACCTTCTAAAAGATGGATATACCTCCCTACCAGTGCAATGAAATTTACTGCCTCTGTTTCTTCTTACCATTTAAAAGTTCCTCAAAATATTCTCGCCATCCCTTACCTAATACCTCCCTCTCCCCATCTACTAACTCCCTACTCTGTTTTTAACTAACAAAAACAAAATCCATATTTTCCCTAGGCTTTCTTAACTTGTTTAACTCACTCCCAAAATTTTTTCTTATTTACATAAAATTTCTTGACAGTGCTTCTCCTACTCTATCAACTGCTCTCCTTTTGCACTCTCTCACCACTCTATTATACCCCTTTCCTTTTACTCTCCATATAATCTTCTCCTCTAATTAACACTTCGCTTGTAAAAAAAACCTTCTCATAAGCTATACCTATTTCTCTTTTATCACACTCCTTTACTTCATCATTCCACCAATCACTCCTCTTTCCTCCTGCCCCCAACCTTCAATAACCACAAAACTCTGGGCCCCACATCTAATAACTACTGCATGTTTAAAACTATTCCACCCTCTTCAACTAAGTTCATGTTGCCATACTGACCGACATTTAATTCCCATAAGGAATATTGTGAAGCTAGATTGTCCATTTCAGACCCCCAACATACACGTAACAAACGCACGTAACATAAAAAGCACTTACATAATTGGTCGCATTTCGGAAGTGATCGTTATGAGGGTTCCCAAACCTATATATATATATTTTAAAACAAATACTCAATCCAGCACTTGGTGAGGTTTTCAGAAGGCAGCTGTCTGACACACCAAATTTTTCCCAACCTGTGCCTGGCAGGCGGTGTCCCCAGAGGCCTCAGACCCTTTTGTCCGTTGGTGCCTCATGTGGCCCTCCGGAAAAGATGGCGGAATCAGCCTTTGCAGTGGTTGTAACACCCTTCGGGCGCCTATCGCAAGGCTGCAGTAAAAGGGTGAGTCAAGAGGCAGCTGCAATGCGGAAACCAACTCAGCTGGGTTTTCGGCGTTCAACAGGGCTAAGCAGCTATCCCACCATCACTAGTATATATCAAAAACACATGTCCTATGAAAAAGCCTTGGTCAAATTGGACTTTGCACAATGCTTACCAACTCAGTCAGAGGGATGAGCTGCTCTCCAACGTTATAGCACTTCCCTCCTTTATCCCTTCAAAAATCGGGTTTTAGTGTGACCTTCCAAACTAATTGTGTTGGGGACCATGAAATTGACTCGAGTGAGGGCGGCAACAGGGGGACCCTCTCTCTCCCCCTTTTATTTTGGTTTGGTCATCAAGGAAGTCACCGGAGGCACTCTCACGAGCTCATATCTGGTTTTCCTAGACGCGGTTACCCTAGCTGGCACCAACAGAAACCTCCTGGAGGACATCATAAAATTAAAGACATGGGAGAAAGCCTGGTACTTTCTTTAAAAACCCTCACTAAATGTAAATAGTTTTCTAACCAATCAACAGTTGATCCAGATAATAGTACCATTTTAACCCAGGAGCACGAGCCCATTGATCCGGCCAATAGCTCTCTCCTCGTGCTCCTCTTGGGTACAATGCCATCGATAGATCCTATGAAAAAAAGTCCCAGAACCTCCGACGTGTGAAAGCAGGATGAAAGCCATTGACACACACAATGCCTTCTACCTACTCACCAGTTGCCTGTCAACCCCAAAACGTACCTATTTTCTGAAATTCTGCCCCAGCCTCAACATAGCATCCAAAACTCAAGGAAAATGACTCTCTCCTGAATGGCCAATGCCCTAGAGAGTGTAATTGATCTTTCCCTGACGATGGGACTTGGTGCAAAGCCTCACTTTTCCCGTCAGGCTGGAGGGCTAGGAGTGACGCAGATCCTCCCAATTGCTCTACCTACTTTCCTATCCTCTTCATAGCATCAAACTGATTGATAACGACAAATTCCTTCCAGACACCCTAGTGACTCAGCAGGAATAGAAGACTCCTAGCTATGTCCAGTGCCATCACCGAATGGGAGACTCTTGCTGCTCCCAGCACCCAACCCAGTGCAGCACTGGCTCACAAACAGTCAAGCTGGATAGCCCAAATGCTGAAAAGGTGCTTGCCCAACATGCTTCGGCAGCAACATCAGAGAGGGAGATTGCCCCGTCTCCAGCTGTAGAGTGCACCTCACCCGGGACTTCCTCCAAACAGTTCCATAGTCGAAAAGGGAACGCACTCGACACTAAGACCCTCCGTATTGCTGTGCTCTGCGCCTTGCTGCCCCCATCACCAGAATATATGTGTATTTGTCGGCGAAGTGCAAGCAGACCAATACGTCAATAACATGTCTCAACTTGTTCCAAAACCAAGGCTGGCAATGCAAGACCACAATGGAGGTCAACGACATCAATTAAGAGAACCCTTGCTACAGCTGGATGCCCTGCCGAGAGGGACCACGAACACTTTGTCAGCAAACGAACACCCCACAACAACCCAGGAACCGCCCCGAGGGATCACCATCAAACCTTGGAAGAATGGGCAAAGCCTTAGCATGGGGACTATACCTGTTGGAGTCCACACTGCTGGCACCTATATCCATCCACAGTGTGGGGCGACAGGGAGAGCTGCTTACCACAGGGAAGACAACAAGATTCAGCTAAGTACAGACATTTAGCCAACAGTATCAATTTGTCCCATGGGATCAAGACACTTGGATCATGGGAAAAAATGCCACAACGTTTCCTTGAAAGAATTGGTTCCAACTGATCGATCACCACCAAGGACCCAAGGGCCGCCACTTTCATGTTCCAGCGCCTCAGCGTCGCCATCCAGAGGGGAAATGCTTGCCTGCATCCTTTGGTTAACGTCCAGGCTCGGAGAGCTGAGAGAAATGCATCATCCCTTTGATACATTGTTCCATTGTATTCTGTTTATGTTTATTTTCTGTAAATGTAATTTGTTTATTAATAAATGTTCACAAAATATTTATAAATATATATATATATATATATAAATATATATATATATATATATATAATATATATATAAATATATATATATAATATATATATATATATATATATATATATATATATTTATATATATATATTTATATACATATATATATATATATATATATATAAATATATATATATATATTTATATATATAAATATTATAATTTAATATATATACTTTATAAAATAATATATAAAGGTATATATATATATATAATACAGTGGACCCCCGCATACCCGATTACCTCCCGAATGCGACCAATTAATGTAAGTGTATTTATGTAGTTGGCTTGTACGTGTATGTTTGGGGGACAGAAATGGACTAATCTGCTTCAACAATATTTCTTATGGGAACAAAATCGGTCAGTACTGGCACCTGAACATAATTCTGGAGTGAAAAAATATCGTTAACCGCGGGGGTCCAAAGTATATATATATAACTAAATATATATATATATAAATATTATATATATATATAATATATATATATATATATATATATTTTTATATATAAATATATAATATATACATATATATATAATATATATATATAAATGGACCCCCGGTTAACGTAATTAATCCGTGCAAGAGGGCTCATCGTTAAGCGAAATAATTCGTTATTGCGAATGAATTTTCCCCATAGAAATAATTGAAATAAAATTAATCCGTGCAAGACGCCAAAAGTAATGAAAAAAATTTTTTTTTACCACATGAAATGTTAGTTTATACACACAAACTGAAAAAGGCATGCACAATAAATGACCTTACTTTTTAAATTGAAAGATCTGAGTGATGATTGCTAGGGATGGGAGGAGGGAGAGCATTATCTCTTACTGTTTTAAGAAGGGGAATCCCTTCCATTAGGACTTGAGGTAGCAAGTCCTTTTCTGGGGGTTACTTCCATTCTTCTTTTTAATGCACTAGACCACTTGAGATCACTGGACCTCTGACCACAACAAATCTGTCCATAGAGCTCTGTACCTCTCCCGTTCCTTCAAGACTTTCCATTTCCTCAAATGGGGCCAATAACATTGTCATTGAAATAGTCACCCAGCACGGCTTGTAACAGCTTGTCAGGGTGATTTTTCAACTATAAAGTTTTGTAGTTCACCCACTGAGCACACATTTCCTTAATCTTTGAAGTAGGCACAATGGATTCCACAACTGGCATAGGCTTCTCAGGGTTAGCCCCCAAACCCTTCATAAATCTTTCTTAATTTTTCCATACTAATACTCACCCTTATTTTTTTACCACAGGGTTCACTAGACGCATTCTTTGGGGCCCATGGTCACTTTATTTTCCAGAAACAGCACCGAAAACCTGTAATAATATACGAAATATTCCGAGGTGTATGCTTTGAATGTTACCACCGCGGAGGCTGGCTGGTAACAATGGGACGGCCGCACATGTGAGTGCACATTGGACGCTTCTCGGACCGAAAATCGGTAAGCGGTTAATCATCGTTGCGCGGGCAAAAATTTTGCGATAAAAGTAATCGGTATGCGGAACAAATCGCTATGTGATGCCATCGTTATGCGGGGGTCCCACTGTATATATATATATATATATATATATAATATATATATATAAAAAAAAATTTATATATAATATATATATATATATAATATATATATATATATATATATATATAATTATATAAATAATATATATATTATATATATATATATAAATATATATATATATATATAAATATATATATATATATATATATAATATATCTATATACAGTGGACCCCCGCATAACATCACCTCCAAATGCCGACCAATTATGTAAGTGTATTTTATGTAAGTGCGTTGTACGTGTAAGTTTGGGGGTCCTGAAATGGACTAATCTACATCGACACTATTCCTTATGGGAAAAAATTTTACGTCAGTACTCGGCACCTGAAATTCTACTGGAATGCAAAAACAGATCGTTAACCGGGGTCCACTGTATATATATATATTATATATTTATATATACAGTGACGCCCGCATAGCGACCATAATCCTGCAAGAGGGCCTGGCTGTATAAGCGAAATGTTCTCGCTATGTGAATTAATTTTTCCCCCATAAGAAATAATGGAAATCAAATTAATTCCCGGGACAAGACAACCCAAAAAGTTTTGAAGAAAAAAAAAATTTTACACCTGAAATATACATTTTCCACCCTACACATCAAAGGAGAACGATACATGCACAATAGTAAGAAGTATAACATGCACAATATAATATTGTGCATGTACTACTCTACTAAAAAATGAATCCATGACTCAATACCTTTATTGAAGATGCAGCAATGACTGTGAACACTGTGTTCCTGGGAGTGCCTTTCTCCTGAGTACTGTAGGTCCTGTTTGCATTTTCTTCCAGACAGGCCTTATCAACACTGTGTAATGTCACTACTACGATTCTTAAAATCTCTCAAACCAACCTATGCTGGCTCCTAAATATCACCAATTTTTAATGAGCACTAGTTCTCCGGCATTTTCCTGTTCACCTGGGTGTTAGTCGACTGGTGTGGGATGCATCCTGGGAGACAAGATTAATGAACCCCAATGGAAATAAGTTAGACATTCTTTTCGTTACACTTGACTTTTTGGGCTAATCCTGGGTGGCAAATCCCACTTGGGGTTAATTGTTCTGGGTATACTCAATAAGCCACACCAACAACGTGCTACAGCAGCAGCAGCAGCAGAGCATCTGACGATTTACACAGCAGCAGGCAGCATGACATCTACAGCAGCAACAGACGATGCTACAGCAGCAGCAGTACGATGCTACAGCACAACTGACGATGTACAGCAGCAGCAGACGATGCTACAGCAGCAGCAAGCAGCAGACGATGCTACAGCAGCAGCAGCAGCTGACGGTGTACAGGCAGCAACCAGAACGATGCTACAGCAGCAGCAGACGATGCACAAGCAGCAGCAGATGATGCTACAGCAGCAGCAACGGTACTACAAGCAGCAAAAAAAGGAGCAGCTGACGGTGGTACAGCAGCAGCAGCTGACAGTGCAGCACAGGTTTTTGCTGACGGTGATACAGCAGCACAGCACTGTACCACCAATAGTAGCGATGGTTTGATTGGGGTTATTATACCAACCTGGGCCAAGCGCGGAGACACTCCTCCACTTTCATACATATCAATGATCTTTTTCTTCATCTCCATAGTAATTCTCACCCTTATTGCTGTAGGGTGGGACTAGAAGCTTTCTTGGGGCCCAGGTTCCAACTTGATTTTCCAGAACAAAAATCACCAAAAACACTGTAATAATAAAAAAAGTTCCGATTGTATGCTTGGATGGTTACCGCGGAGGCCTGCTGGTAAAACATGCCACCCGGGACATTTTGAGCGTGGCACAAGTTGCCGCACATTGAGACGCTCCTCGGACGAACGGCCGCTGAGCGGGTTTTGGGCGCTATGCGGTGGCAAAAATTTAGCGATACAAAGCGTCCCGCTATGCGGATTGTCCGCTAATGCAAGGCGTCCGTTATGGGCGGTAGGGTCCACTGTAAATATATTTATATATATATATATATATATATAAATATATAATATATATATATATATATATATATATATATATATTAATATATATATATATATTTATATATATTTATTATATACAAGGACCCCCCCGTTTAACGATTATTAATCCGTGCAAGAGGGGTAATTGTTAATGCGAAAAAATCGCTATGGAATGAATTTTCCCCATAAGAACTAATGGAAAAAAAAATTAATCCGTGCAAGACAACCCAAAAGTATGAAAATCATTTTTTTTTAACCACAGTGAAATGTTAATTTTAATACACACAAACTGAAAAAGGCATGCACACTTACATGACTCATACTTTTATGAAGATCTGTGATGATTGATGGGATGGGGAGGAGGGGAGAGAGAGTGTTTAGTGTTTAGAAGGGGAATCCCTTCCATTACGACTTGAGGTGGCAAGTCCTTATCTGGGTTACATCCCTTCTCTTCTTTTAATGCCACTAGGACCAGCTTCAAATCACTGACTTCTTTCAGCACAACATATCTGTCCATAGTGCCTGTACCTCTCGTTCTGTTTTGGGGGGGGGGGGGGGGGGGGGGGTGTCTTTATCAACTTCCCTAAAGTGTTTCACAAACATTGTCAGTGTAATAATCACCAGCAGGCTTGCAATAGCTGTGTGAGGGTGATTTTCATCCATGAAGGTTTGCACTTCACAGCACTTTGCACAGATTTCCTTAATCTTTGCTATAGGCAACTTCTTCAATGTTCTCTCTCCCCTCCTCTGAACCCGTTTCCTCAGGTCCCCTGGCCTCTTGCTGTTGAAAGTTGAGCTATCCAGCTCATCAGTGGTTTAGTTCTTCATTGTCCTCCTCCACCAAACTCTTTCCACATCCTCCCCACTAACCTCCAACCCCAAGGCTTTCCCAATGCCACAAGGATTTCCCTCAACTGAATAATCCTCTCAGGGATAGCCCTCAAACCCTTCAAAATCCCTTTTGTCTACATCATTCTGGCCACAGTTTCTTCCAAGCAGAGTTCAGCAAGGTCTTCTAGTTCACATCCCTCCCAAGCCTTACCTATAAGTTTTACACAATTGAGGAGTATTAAAGTGCACTCTCCAAAACTCTCTTAGAGTTCGTTGAGTTTCTGAGGTACTACAAAGCTAACCTTCAAACAGAGCTATTGTGTACACGTTTTTTTGAAGTTTGTCAATAACCTGCTGGTCCAAGGGCTGCAGGAGAGGAGTGTATTAGGAGGCAAAAACTTCACCTTAATGAAGCTCATGTCCCCATAAAGTCGCTCTGCCACTCTGTAGGATACCAGGGGCATTGTCTAACAACCAAGGCACTTAAGGTTAATTTCTTTTCAGTTAGGTAATCTTTCACATGGGGCAAATCAATGGTGTAACCAGTTATAGAAAAAGTCTAAAACATAGTGACCCATGCCTTACTGTTTGCCCTCCACGAGCACATCACAAATTATCCTTAGGGACATTCTGTTGCCTGAACTCTCTGGGAGTTCAGAGTGATACACTAATAAAGGCATTAAACTTGCAATCTCCCTACATTGGCACACATCCAAACAAAGTTAAGCCTGTCTTTCTAGGCTTCTGTCCTGGGAGTGCCTTTTTCTCTGATAATGTAGGTCCCTGCTTTGGCCATTTTCTATCCAGAACAGAGGCCTGTTTCAAATCACAATTAATACACTGTTTCAAGTTTCAGTCCTTCACTGTCCTATGTACTCCTTGAATTCCTGGCACATATTTTTTTTTTCAGCCGTTTGTGGTCCGAACTGGCAGCCTCACCATGACCCTAATCACACTATGGATGCCACTATACGCTTCTTAAATCTCTCAAACCAACCTTTTGCTGCCTTAAATTCACTCAACATCATCACTAGTTGCAGGCATTTTTTTTTAATTACATCACTCATCAACTACCTATCCTTTTCACATATGATCGGCTTGAGAGACGCTATCTCCTGCTAGACTGTTTTTTCATTTATCCACACCAATAAGAGTCTCTCAACAGCTGTGCCATCACTTGCGAACTTTGTTTTCGAAAACACAGTTAAACCTTGGCATAACAGCTTCCTTGATTGTCTTTCTGGTGCTCATCAATAGTAGCGATGGTTGATTGGTGTTTCCTTGTACAACTTGACTAGGTTCGCGATACCGCACTCCACTTTCTTACCTATCAATGATCTCTTTCTTTATTTCTATGAATTCTCACCCTTATTGGTGTACGGTTGCTACTAAACTTTCTTGTGGCCCATGGTCCCACTTATTTCCAGAAACAGCACCAAACACCACTGTAATAATACGAAATAAATCCGAGTGTAAGCTTGGATGTTACCGCGGATGCTGGCTGGTAAACAAGCACGGGTTGCAACAGTGAGGCTGGCTGAGGGCGCACATTGGCGCGTTCAAGAAGGACGAAAATAGGTGAGCGGTTTTATAATCCGGTATGGCGCGGGCAAAATTTTTGCGATTAAAGTAAGCGGTATTCGGATTAATCGCTATGGATAGCCATCGTTATGCGGGGTCCACTGTATATATTTATATAATTTATATATATAATAAACAGTGACCCCCGCAAAGCTAACTTAATCCGTGCAAGAGGCTGGTCCCGATATCGAATGTTCGCTATGCAATTAATTTCCCACCCCATAAGAAATAATGGAAATATAAATTAATCCGTGCAAGACACCCAAAAGTATGAAAAAAAAATGTTCTTTAACCACAAAAAAATGTTAATTTTAGTACACACAACTGAAAAAGGCACTCTCTGCGACCAATTACTGACACTTTACTTTTATTGAAGATCTGGTGATGATTGATGGATGGGTAGAGGGGAGGAGAGAGTGTTAGTGTTTAGAAGGGAATCCCTTCCATTAACACTTTGAGGAAGGCCACGTCCTTTTCCGGGGTTACTTCCCTTCTTCTTTTAAATGCCACTAAGGACCAGCTTCAGGAGTCAACGTGGACTTCTTTCTGTCCATATAGCCGTACCTCCCGTCCTTTACATTTATGTCTAAAATGGGCCATAAACATGTCATTGAAATAGTCACCATCACGCTTGCAACACTGTGTCAGGGTGATTGTTCATCCATAAAGGTTTGTCAGTTCAACCCACAGTGCACTACCATTTCCCTTAATTTTTTGAATAGGCACAATGGATTCCACCAACAGGCATAGGTTCTCAGGGTTACCCCAAACCCTTAAAACTTTCCTATTTTCCATACCTAATTCTCCGACCCTTTTTACAAACAGGGTTGCACTAGAACTTTCTGGGCCCATGTCACTTCTTTCAAAAACAGAACCGAAAACACTGTAATACATACGAAATATTTCCGAGTGTATGCTTGAATGTTTACCCGCGGAGGCTAGCTGGTAAACAATGGGACGGGCGGCACATGTGATGCTGGCTGAGGGCCCACATTGGACGCGTCTCGGACGAAGTTCGCTGAGCGGTTTTTGTCTACTATATGCGGGGGCCAAAATTTTAGCGATCAAAGCGTTCGCTATGCGGAAATGTTGCTATATGCAAGGCGTTCGCTATGCGGGGGTCCCCACTGTAATTAATACAGTGACCCCCCGGTTAACGATTTTAATCCTGCAAGAGGGGTAATTGTTAGGCGAAATAATCGCTATGTGATGAATTTTCCCCAATAAGAAATAATGGAAATAAAATTAATATCCGTGCAAGACACCCAAAAGTATGAAAAAAAAAATTTTACCACAAGAAATATACATTTGTCCCACACAAAGAGAAGGATACATGCACAATATATAGTAGTACATGCACAGTATATATTGTGCATGTACTAGTCTTCTAAAATGAAAGAATAAATGACACTTACCTTATTGAAGATGCCAGCAGAATGACTGATGAGACACTGTGTCCTGGGAGTGTGGCCTTTTCCTCCTGAGACTGAAGGACCAATTTTTGGCATTTTCTTCCAGAACAGGCCCTTATCACACTGTGTTTGCCACTACGATTCTTAAATCTCTCAAACCAACCTTTTGCTGGCTTTTAAATTCCACCAATATGAGCACTAGTTCCCAGCATTTTCCCTGTTCCTAACCTTGGTGTAGTCGACTTGTGGGGGTTCATCCTGGGAGACAAGAATTAAGACCCCAAATGGAAATAAGTTAGACAGTCTTCGATGACACTGACTTTTTTGGGTTATCCTGGGTTGGCAAATCCCTGGGGTTAATTGTTTCTTGTATTCTCAATAAGCACACAACAACGGTGCTACAAGCAGCAGCAGCAGCTACAGTGCAGCACAGCAGCAGCTGACAGTGCAGCAGCAGCAGCAGCTGTACCACCAATAGTACGATGGTTGATTGGGGTTTATTATACAACCTGGCCAGCTCGGAGCTGCATCCACTTTCCATATTATCAATGATCTTTTTCTCACCTCTTATTGTAATTCTCACCTTATTGCTGTAGGGTTGCACTAGAAGCTTTCTTGGGGCCCCATGGTCACATATTTTCCAGAAAAAGCACCGAAAACCACTGTAATAAACGAAATAATTTCCGATTGATGCTTGGATTTACCGCGGAGGCTGCTGGTAACAATGCCACCGCGAACATGGTGAGCGCGATCTCGGACAAAATCGGTAAGCGGGTTTTTAAGCGGTATGTGAGGCAAAATTTTTGCAATTAAAGTAAGCGGTATGCGAAATATTCGCTATGTGATCCATTCGTTATACGGGGGTCCACTGTATATATATGAAAATATTTAAATATATATATATATAAAATATACATGGAACCCCGCATAGCGAACGCCTTGCATAGCGAACATTCCGCCTAGCGAAACGCTTTGATCGCTAAAATTTTGCCCCGCATAGTAGACAAAAACCCGCTCAGCGAACTTCGTCCGAGACGCGTCCAATGTGGCCTCACAGCCTCACATGGTGCCGCCCGTGTCGCCCATTGTTTACCAACTAGCCTCCGCGGTAACATTCAAGCATACACTCGACTATTTCGTATTATACAGTGGTTTTTCGTTCTGTTTGTTGAAAATAAATTGACCATGGGCCCCCAGAAAGCTTCTAGTGGCCGAACCCTGTGTATAAAGGTGAGAAATTAGTATGGAAATGAAGAAAGATTTTGAAGGGTTTGGGGCTAACCCTGAGAAGCCTATGCCAGTTGTGAATCCATTGTGCCTACTTTCCAAAAATTAAGGAAATGTGTGCACAGTGGGTTGAACTGCAAACCTTTTATGATGAAAATCACCCTGACACAGTTTTGCAAAGGCGTGCTGGTGACTATTTCAACAATGACAATGTTATGGCCACATTTTAGACGAAATCGTAAAGGAACGGGAGGTACAGAGCTCTCTGGACAGAAAAGAAGTCCCAGTGGACTCTTGAAGCTGGTCCTAGTGGCATTAAAAGAAGAAGGGAAGTAACCACCCCGAAAAGGACTTGCCTCCTCAAGTGTTAAGTGAAGGGATTCCCCTTCTAAACACTAACACTCTCTCTCTTCCCCCTCCCGCTCCCATCCCATCAATCATCACCAGATCTTCAATAAAAGTAAAGTGTCATGTAATATTGCATGCCTTTTTCAGTTGTGTGTACTAAAATTAACATTTTTTTTGTGTAAAAAAATTTTTTTTTTCATACATTTGTGTCCTTGCACGATTAATTTTATTTCCAGTATTTCTTATGGTGAAACTTAATTCGCAATAGCGAACATTTCGCATAACGACCAGCCCTCTTCAACGGATTAAGTTCGCGATGCGGGGGTCCACTGTATATAAAATATAATATATATATATAATATATATATATATATATATATATATAATATATAATATAAATATATAAATATAAAAATATATACATGAATTATATATATAAATATATATATATATATATATATATACATTATCATATACATGTAAAATATATATATATATATATAAATATATATATATATATATATATATATATCATGTGTATAATATATATATATAAATATATATATATATATATAAATATATATATATATAAATATATCTATATATATGCTAGAGCAACCTCTGGGAAGCAATGCCAATGACACAATTCTCAGGAAGAAATTGGAAGACTTAAGGAGAATGGAGACAACGAATAGAGACAATCTGGACACCCACGATGCCTTGTACCTCTCACAAAAGTGCTGAGTTGCCCAGTTTGACATATTCCAAGATGTGCACCTTTCATATGGTAACCCTATACTGCACACGAATATGACATATTCTGAGGCAGAATTTTTACGTACGTACTTAACCTTACTCTAGAAGACGGGCAGTGGAACCAAGCTACACTTCCATCGACTAGAGGCATTGGTGTCCCGCAAGTCATCACCATTGCGTTACCTGCTTTTCTGGTCCTCCGGTGTATTGCATCCAAGAGCTTTGTAGCAGCATTCCCTGAACATCTTAGGGACAAGATTGGAGTCCAGGACCAAAAATCATTGACGGAGCAATGATCTGGATAATATAACGGGATCCAAACCAGACTGCGCCCCCCCAACATCTACAAACAATCGCACTGGGATGTGTCCAATAGTGGAAAATATAGCCTCACAATGCTTCAGAGTGTGTCAGGGAAGGATATAGCCCGCCTCCTGGCAGTGAGAGCCCCTCATGCTGGGGACATTCTGTTGGCTGTTCCCAACTCCAGCCTTGGCACACCGCTTCGAAACCCAACAGACCATCCGCATCGGGTGTTGCCCTTTGAACTTTGCCGCCCCTATTTTCCGCACGAACACAGGTGTATTTGTTGGCAGTGGGAAAGGGCAGTCAGACGATTCGGTACCATGGTCTTTTTGTGCCGTAATCCGGGGAAAGATATGCAAGACGTGAGATGTTACAGATCCCCACTGGGATTTAACCCCATTTATGGACACTCTCTGCTTCCTGTCAGTGAGCCATGACCGATCCACGAGAGCATTTTTCCCCCCAAAATGCCATGGGCTCCACTTTCTTTAACAGTCTATGGTGCGGAACTCTATCAAAAGCCTTACTAAAAATCTAAGTAAATAATATCAAATTCTTTATTGTGGTCAACACCCTCAAAAGCTTTACTGAAGAAAGTTAATAAATTAGTTAGACAAAAACCGGCCTCTTGTGAATCCATGCTGATATCATTAATCAAGCTATGCTTATCGAGATGGCTTTTAAAAATCCAGCAAATAATGACTCTAGTAATTTGCCTACAATTGAAGGTCAGGCTTATTGGGCGGTAATTTGACGGAAACGACTTGTCCCCTGTTTTTAAAAATAGGAGTTACATTAGCCATCTTCCACATATCAGACACTACACCTGTTTGAAGAGATAAATTAAAAATATTAGTTAATGGTTCACAGAGTTCCATTTGCATTCCTTAAGAACCCTTGAAAAAACCTCATCAGGACCCGGCGACTTATTTTGCTTCATCTGTCTATCTGCCTCACAACCATCTCACTAGTGACTGTGATGTTACATAATTTATCTTCTTCTAGCCCACTGTAAAAATTAATTACTGGAATATTGTTAGTGTTTTCCTGTGAAAAAAACTGAGAGAAAATAATTATTTAAAATCAAGCACATTTCATTCTCTTTGTCAGTAAGGTGCCCATAGTTATTTTAAGGGGACCTATCTTATCTCTAACTTTTGTTCTATAACCTGGAAAAAACTTTTTGGGTTAGTTTTAGAATCCCTAGCAACTTTAATTTCATATCCCTTTTAGCTTTTCTTATCCCCTTTTTAATGTCCCTCTTAATGGCAATATACTGATTCATAAGATGACCCTCACCTCTTTTTAAAACGCCTATAAATTCCTTTTTTATGCCCTAGTAGAATTTGAGCCTATTATTCACCATTTTGGGTCATTTCATTTGATCTAATTTCTTTAATATGGGATACAACGCTCTTTGAGCAAGCATGTAAAAGTGTTCAGAAAACTGTCATATTGATAGCCTCTTCGTTACCCCAGTCAACAGTGGATAGTGTTCTTTAAGCCCCTCGTAATCTGCTAAGCGAAAATCTGGGACTGTTACTGAGTTATCGCTACTTCGTACTTCCATTCAATGCTAAATGTAATTTATTTGTGGTCGCTAGCACCCATTTTCCCCTGAAATTTCTAAATTATTACAAGGGATTCATTGTTTGCCATAACTAAGTCAAGCAGGTTATTTCCCCTTGTAGGTTCTGTCACAAACTGCTTCAAAAAACAATCCTGAAATACTTCTAAGAAGTCGTACGATTCTAAATTCCCAGTCAAGAAATTCCAATCAACATGACTAAAGTTAAAGTCTCCTAGAATTACTACATTATCGTGCCTTGTGGCCTTAACAATTTCCTCCCTTTAGTAGTTTCCCTTGGCCCCTATCTAAGTTAGGGGGACGGTATATCACCCTAAAATCAGTTTTTTCAGGCCCCTCTGAAAATTCTATCCAAACAAAACTCTGTATGTGTTACTTCAGACTTAATACCCGTTTTTATGCAACAGTTAAAGGGCGATCTCGACGTACAATGCCACCCCACCCCCCCTCCCAATACTTCTATCTTTTTGGAACAATTTAAAACCCTGAATATGACATTCCGCAGGCATGTCCCGACTTTTTGAATTAAACCACGTCTCAGTTAAGGCAAATACATCAATGTTACCTACACTAGCAACTAATCTCAACTCGTCCATCTTATTCCTAGCACTACGGCAATTACATAATAAACATTGAAAGACTCTCCTTTCTCCTTACCCTTCCTGCTCATTTCTATTTTTCTACTAAACCTATTACCTCTTTATCCCCCCAAGGCCCCTGGTTTTTCATATATCAGATCATTGGCTAAACGGGATGCCCTCCTTGCACTTCTTAAAATTCTTAAATTTAACTTCCTTTATCTTTGAAACCTCTAAAACATGATTTAACAATATCTTTGTCTTACCGGGTTACACACCTTACACACTGAGGCCGTAAATCAGAGGAGGCAGAATACATTTATACTCAAATGAACAAAAATGATTAAAATCCACTTGCACCAGGATGAATATGGGAATACATATTTGCAAAATCCACAACAGAACTAAAAAAAAAAAAATAATTTTGGAGCAGTCAAACAACTACTCCACAATACTTACACATTCAGTGAAAATAAAAAAACACATAACTACTCAAGATGATAAACATCCCCTGCTACTTGCGGGTGATTTAAATAAAAACCCCTCATTAAAGCAGAAGCCCCCCAAAGTAGTATTTCACAAACACTACAAGCCTGTTTGTATCCATCTAAACCAAGAAGTAAAGGACACGTGCATCTAAGTACATTGTTTTTGGGGCAACGTTTCCTCTCCACAAATAAATATCACTTTAGCTTCACTTGGCCTTTTACTTTAATATTGGGGTAATTTAAAAAACCCAACATTATACGAGTCACAGAGAAAAGGCCTCACTACTTTATCCTATCTGGACCAATCCATTTCCCACAAAAACGGGCAAATCACAGACAACACAAAGGGACCACTCCCCAAACTTTTCTCAAAACCCCAACTTGAGTAGAAACGGCCTAGAACACGACTAAAGATCTTTTTTTGACATGATGAGTTTATGGTAAATAATTTTTTATTACTCCCCTTGTAACACTGGCTGGGAAAGTTGCAGCCCCCCAGGAATTGAGAATGTGTCAACAATTTTTCCCTACAAAAAATCATAACCTCTACAAAAAACATTGCCCAAAAAAACGAAGCAAATCTCAACAAGAGACTGAACCCCCCGGGCTTACAAAAAGTTACAGGGGAATCTCGATTTTGGGCCCCCTCAAGTTTGGGGCCTTTTTGGTTTTGGTCCCCTTTTTTTTCGGTTAATTTTGTCCGATTTTCAAACATAGCAGATTTCATTTTTTTAAAAAAAGACCTTTCCCTCCCATGCACCCACACAAAGCCCCCCCATCATGCGTTGGAGTTAGTTGGCTTTTCCCTTCTCCTCGAGTAAAACTTACCCGTGCTTTCATCGAAACATTTCCAAACAGGGGCCCCCCGGTATTCGATAAAATTCGTTTGAGAGCTCATTGAATCCGAAAAATTATCGAAAACCGAATCATTTTCCCTCATAAAAAAATAAAAATAAAAATTATCCATGCAAGACACCCAAAGTATAAAAAAAAAAAATTTTACCTGAAATATTTTTTAATGCAAAGAATAATTACAATAAAAATAAATAATTACACTTAATTTTAAATAAAGTTTGGTGTGTTGGGGGGAGGGAAGGAGGGGGGGGGGTTTAGTGTTTAAAAGGGAACCCCCTTTCCCTTTGGGCTTGGGGTGCAAGTCCTTTTCCAGGTTATTTCCCTTTTCTTTTAATGCCACTAGGACCGCTTGAAGTCACTGGACCTCTGTCGCACAACAAATTTTCCATAGAGCTCTGTACCCCCCCCGTTCCTTTACGATTTGTTAAAATGGCCCAACATTTTATTGTAATAGCTGTGTTAGGGGTTTTCATCCATAAAATTTTCACTTCAACCCACTGTGCCCACATTTCCCTTAATTTTTGAAATTTGGCACAATGATTTTCCCCAACTGGTATAGGCTCTAGGGGTTGCCCCCAAACCCCCTTTAAAAACTTTCTTTAAATTTCCCCACTAATTCTCACCCTTTTTACCACAGGGTTGCCTAGAAGCTTTTTTGGGCCCAGGGATTATTTTGCAGAAACAAGCCCAAACCAGTGTTTAAAAGGATATATGGAAAGTACCGAATGTATCCTAATGCCGAAAACTAGCTGGCTTGTAAACACTGGACACGAGGGCAGTTCAGGGGCCCCAGGGACAGGGCCATAAAAATCAAAGAATACCGGGTTTTCAATGAATATGAGGAAAATTTTTTGCGAAATTTAAAGCACGAATACCGGGTTTATCGTCCGATGCCACGAAACCGGGGGGCCCTGAATCCATTTTTTTTTTTTGCTGTTGAGTGCAACTCTACAAATTAACCATGGGCCCAAAAAAACTTCTATGTTGCCCTTGGGAAAGAAATGGTGAAGAAAGCGATTTTCGAAAAATACGAAGTGGGATGTGTGTGCGGGCTTACCGGTTTAGGGGAAAAAAAAAAATCAACCATCATTCATCCTGGCGAAGAAAAAAAAAATCAAGGAAGCTAATGTTACAATAGGGGTAGATATGCTAACGAAAAATAGATCACAGACAATCAAAGATGTTGAGAAGTTGTGGTTGGTGTGGATCAACGATAAACAATTAGCGGGAGATAGTGTTTCAGAGACGATCATTTGTGAAAAGGCAAGGCAGTTGCACTCGGATCTCATAAAGAAAATGCCTGGAACGTGTGCTGCTGTTAGTGAATTTAAGGCCAGCAGAGGCTGGTTTCACAACTTCAAGAAGCATAGTGGTATACACAGTGTTGCAAGGCATGGCGAGACTGTAAGTTCAGACAAACATGTGGCTGAAAAATTTGTGCATGAATTCAAGGACTATGTAGAGGCTCAAGGATTTGTCCCCCAACAAGCGTTCATTTGTGACGAAACAGGCCTCTTTTGGAAGAAAATGCCAAAGAGGACCTACATCACACAGGAGGAAAAGGCACTGCCAGGACACAAGATATGAAAGACAGACTAACTCTCTTGCTCTATGGTAATGCTAGTGGGGAATTCAAAGTGAAGCCTTTACTGGTGTATCACTCTGAAAATCCCAGTGTGCTCAAGAAAAACAATGTCATCAAGAGTAGATTGTGTGTGATGTGGAGGGCTAACAATAAGGCATGGGTCACAAGGCAAATTTTCATTGACTGGGTACATGAAGTGTTTGGCCCGAGTGTGAAAAAACACCTCCAGGAATATAAATTGCCACTCAAGTGCCATCTGGTACTGGACAATGCTCCTGCTCATCCTCCAAACTTGGCAGACCAATTGTCTAGGGATTTCAGTTTTATAACAGTGAAGTTCTAGCCTCCTAACACCACCCCTCTCATCCAGCCCATGGACCAGCACGTCATTTCAAACTTCAAAAAACTCTACACAAAAGCACTCTTTCAAAGGTTCTTTGAAGTGACCTTGGACACTGAATTGACCTTAAGAGAGTTCTGGAAGAATCACTTCAATATCTACAGCTGCATAAGCCTTAGAGGTAAGGCTTGGTACGGAGTGACTTCCAGGACTTTGAACTCTGCTTTGGAGAAAATTGTGGCCAGAATGTGTCCAAAAGAAGGATTTTGAAGGGTTTGAGGCTGACCCTGTCGACCCTATGCCTGTTGTGCAATGTATTGTGATATTGGGGAATTCCTTGGGGTTGGATGTGAGTGGCCAGAATATGGAAGAGTTGGTGGAGGGCCACAATGAAGAACTAACCACTGAAGAGCTGAAAGAGCTTCATCTGGAACAGCAACAGACCCCAGCTGAGGAACTTTCTTCAGAGGAGGAGGAAGAGGGAGGGAAGGAGGTGCCTTCTTCAGAGATTGAGGAGATTTGTGCAATGTGGAGTAGTACGATGCAAGTTTTGCTGAGAAATATCCCCCTGAGCAAGCTGAAACAAGTTATCTTTGCAACATGTTCAGTGACAAAACCATGTCCCATTTCAGACAAATGCTAAAGAGACGCCAGAAACAAACCTTTTACGACAGTTTTTCTGAACGACAGGGGTCCAGTGACTCTCAAGCTGGTCCTAGTGGCATTAAAAAACAAAGAAGGGAACTAACCCCAGATAACCCTTAACCCTTTCAGGGTTTCGGCCGTACTAGTACAGCTTACGCCCCAGGTTTTTTGACGTACTAGTACGCCTAAATTCTACTGCCCTCAAATCTAGTGAGAGAAAGCTGGTAGGCCTACATATGAAAGAATGGGTCTATGTGGTCAGTGTGTGCAGTATAAAAAAAATCCTGCAGCACACAGTGCGTAATAAGAAAAAAAAAACTTTGACCGTGTTTTTGGATTAAAACAGCGACTTTGCACTGTATTTTTGTATGGTATTTATGGTTGTGTTCTAATTTTCCTGGTCTCATTTTATAGAATGGAAGACATATTACAGAAATTGAAATGATTTCGACTGGTTTTACAAAGAAAAGTACCTTGAAATTGAGCTCAAAGTAGCAGAAATGTTCGATTTTTACCAAAGTTCAAAAGTAAACAAATCATGCCAAGCATCCAATACACGTCAACTGGCGAGTCTAATATTCTTTCACAAGTGCGCTGATATTATTTATACCATTTCTACACTAATGCAGTAGTCTGCATAACAGTAAATCTTCTATTTTTTGTAAGAATAAAAATTCAAAATGGAAAGCCAAAGAAATACAAGAGGGGCCTGGGGATGTGACTAACGAACAGAGAACTTGTTATTTTAGTGCCAGGAATGTTTTTTCCTTGTTTATTCTGGACCCTACTCGGAAATTGGCATCTTTTGAAGTTTGTGTGAAATTGGCAAAATTGCTAAATTCTGACCACTTTATTGGATAGTTGAAATCGGTAAATGGGTGGTTTCTTGTACTCATTCGATAGAAAAAATGGAGTTCTAGCGAAATAGTTATGATTTTTGTCGACTAGTACATTGGAACTGGCCGAAAATGGAGCTCAAAGTGGGCAAAATCGCCGATGCATAAACATCGTTGAGACCGCTAACTTCGCGAGAGCATAATTCTGTAAGTTTTCCATCAAATTTCATACTTTTGGTGTCATTATGATCGGGAAAAGATTCTCTATCCTTTCATAAGAAAAAATAATTTTTTTTTTTGAAATTTGGGCAACCCTGAGAACAAGTCTCGGAAGAGGGCCTGGCGACCTGAAAGGGTTAAACGGTCCAAACGTATATTTTAACATTCTCTCCCGTAGGGCCCCCAAGTGGGATATATATGTTTCATTTGTCATTCATTCAACATTGGCACAACAGGCCTGAGTCGCCTAGACATGAGAGAATGGGTGTGTGCACTCAGTGTGTGCCATATGAAAAAAATTTGGGATGCCTGGGTTTCCACATGTTCTTTTTTCCTACAAAAAAAACAAGATTTTTTTTTTTCTCAAATATTCGGAGCGCTGCACAGGTGAACATATATATATGTTTGGACCGTTTAAGGGATAAGGACTTGTTACCTAAAGTATTTATGGAAGAGGATTCCCCTTCCAAACAACAATAAAGTTCCTCCCTCTCTTCCATATGCCAACAAGTCTTCAGTACAGATATGTAAATGTTATTTTAAATGTTTATTTAAATTTTATGTATTTCATTAGTCATTTAAGTACTATAAGTATTTATAATTGTTTTGTGTTTGTAAAACTAGAGTTTTTTTTTCTTTTTTTCTTTTTTCAACCAGTCTGCCGTCTCCCACCGAGGGATTGGCGGAGAGCATGTATAGTCCCTTTATATAAAGGGAAAGGGGAGAAAAGAGACTGTAAAAATTATAGAGGAATAGTTTACTGAGTATACCAGAAAAGTGTACGGTAGGGTTATAATTGAAAGAATTAGAGGTAAGACAGAATGTAGGATTGTGGATGAGCAAGGAGGTTTCAGAGTGGGTAGGGGATGTGTAGATCAAGTGTTCACATTGAAGCATATATGTGAACAGTATTTAGATAAAGGTAGGGAAGTTTTTATTGCATTTAAGGATTTAGAAAAGCATATGATAGAGTGGATAGAGGAGCAATGTGGCAGATGTTGCAGTATATGGAATAGGTGGTAAGTAATTAAATGCTATAAAGAGTTTTTATGAGGATAGTGGGCTCAGGTTGGGGGTGTGTAGAAGAGAGGGAGACTATTTCCCGGTAAAAGTAGGTTTAGACAGGAATGTGTAATGTCACCATGGTTGTTTAATATATTATAGATGGGGTTGTAAAGGAAGTAAATGCTAGGGTGTTCGGGAGAGGGGTGGGATTAAATTTTGGGGAATCAAATTCAAAATGGGAATTGACACAAGTTACTTTTTGCTGATGATACTGTGCTTATGGGAGATTCAAAAGAAAAATTGTGTGAAAAGGTAGAAAGTTGAAATGAACATAGAAAAGAGTAAAGTGATGAGGGTATCAAATGAAATTTTCATAAAGAAAAATTGGAAAATCAAATTGGGGAGGGGGGGGGGGTATGGAAGAAGTGAATGTTTTCAGATACTTGGGAGTTGATGTGTCGGCAGATGGATTTATGAAGGATGAGGTTAATCATAGAATTGATGAGGAAAAAAGGTGAGTGGTGCGTTGAGGTATATGTGGAGTCAAAAAACGTTATCTATGGAGGGAAAGAAGGGGAAAGTATGAAAGTATAGTAGTACCAACACTCTTATATGGGTGTGAAACTTGGGTGGTAAATGCAGCAGGAGCAGACGGTTGGAGGCAGTGGAGATGTCCTGTCTAAGGGCAAACGTGTGCTGTAAATTTTATGCAGAAATTCGGAGGGGTGGAAATTAGGAAAAAGGGGTGGAGTTAATAAAAGTATTTGTCAGAGGGGAGAAGAGGGGTTGTTGAGGTGGTTTGGTCATTTTTGAGAGAATGGATCAAAGTTAGAATGACATGGAAAGCATATAAATCTATAGGGGAAGGAAGGGGGGTAGGGGTCGTCCTCGAAGGGTTGGAGAGAGGGGGTAAAGGAGGTTTTGTGGGCAAGGGGCTTGGACTTCCAGCAAGCGTGCGTGAGCGGGGTTAGATAGGAGTGAATGGAGACGAATGGTACTTGGGACCTGACAAGCTGTTGGAGTGTGAGCAGGGTAAAAATTTAGTGAAAGGGGTTCAGGGAAACAGGTTATTTTCATATAGTCGGACTTGAGTCCTGGAAATGGGAAGTACAATGCCTGCACTTTAAAGAAGAGGTTTGGGATATTGGTAGTTTGGAGGGATATGTTGTGTATCTTTATTGTGTATTTCTTCTAAACTGTTGTATTCTGAGCACCTCTGCAAAAACAGTGATAATGTGTGAGTGTGGTGAAAGTGTTGAATGATGATGAAAGTATTTTCTTTTTGGGGATTTTCTTTCTTTTTTGGGTCACCCTGCCTCGGTAGGAGACGGCCGATTTGTTGAAAAAAAAAATGTATTACTTATTACCAAATCTCTTTCTACACATAGCTCAATTAAAGGCTCCCCATTTACATTTACCCTGGCCCCCAAAATTTACCTACTACTCCCTCCATAACATTTTTACCCACTTTAGCATTGAAATCCCCAACCACCATTACTCTCACACTTGATTCAAAACTCCCCATGCATTCACTCAACATTTCCCAAAATCTCTCTCTCTCCTCTACACTTCTCTCTTCTCCAGGTGCATACACGCTTACTATAACCCACTTTTCACATCCAATCTTTATTTTACTCCACATAATCCTTGAATTAATACATTTATAGTCCCTCTTTTCCTGCCATAGCTTATCCTTCAACATTACTGCTACACCTTCTTTAGCTCTAACTCTATTTGAAACCCCTGACCTAATCCCATTTATTCCTCTCCATTGAAACTCTCCCACCCATTTCAACTTTGTTTCACTTAAAGCCAGGACATCCAGCTTCTTCTCATTCATAACATCCACAATCATCTCTTTCTTATCATTTGCACAACATCCACGCACATTCAGACTTCCCATTTTGACAATTTTCTTCTTCTTATTCTTTTAGTAATCTTTACAGGAAAAGGGGTTACTAGCCCATTGTTCCCGGCATTTTAGTTGATGTTTACAGCACACATGGCTTACGGAGGAAAGATTCTTATTCCACTTCCCCATGGATATAAAAGGAAAAGTAATAAGACCAAGAACTATTAAGATAAAATCAAAGAAAACTCAGATGAGTGTGTATAAAGAAACGTGTACATGTATGTGTAGTGTGACCTAAGTGTAAGTAGAAGTAGCAAGACATACCTGCAATCTTGCATATTTATGACACAGACAAAAGGCACCAGCAATCCTACCATCATGTAAAACAATTACAGGCTTTCGTTTTACACTCACTTGGCAGGACGGTAGTACCTCCCTGGGTGGTTGCTGTCTACCAACCTACTACCTAGAAAAACTAGAGTTATTCTTTAAAAATGCATTTTTTTTTTAAATATTTTTGGGTGTCTAGAACGGATTAATTGGATTTACATTATTTCTTATGGGAAATATTGCTTTGACTTTCAAACAATTTGAGTTTTGGCTGAGCTTCTGGAACAGATTACGGCCAAAGCTCAAGGTTCCACTAGTACTTAAATTCATCGATAAAAAACATTTACATGCATATGAAAAAAATTCAGATAGGGCCTAATTACAAAAGAACTAACTAAACGATACACCTCAATACTTACAAATCTAATATGAAAGTCCAAACAAATGTATTATGAAAACAGATTTAATGAAATAAAAGGTAATATGAAAAAGACCTGGAAAACTCTCTCGGAAATTTTGGGCTCTAGAAAACTATCTAGAAGCAGAGAGATTAACTTAGCAAAACCAGACGAACCACACATACAGCCTATAAACACTTCCAACGAACTTAATATCTTCTTTTCTACTATAGGAGCAAAACTAGCAAGCAAAATTGCAAATGCAAATATTTAGCCACAAGACTACCTCACTGGTAATTACCTAAATCCTCTATATATAGCACCAACAAATCCTACTGAAGTCTCACTAATAATTAAATCATTAAAAAACAAGGCAGGAGACCTAAATGACTTGCCAACAATCATGTATAAAAACGCAGCTCATGTGCTGTTCCCCATTACTGCAACACTATTTAGCAAATCTGTCGAATCTTCTAAATTCCCATCCATACTCAAGACAACAAGGGTCATCCCGATCCACAAAGGAGGTGATCCTACAGAACTAAATAACTACAGATAATATCTAACTTGCCTTTGCTCTCAAAAATCTTCAAAAAAATAAAACAAACAAATCTACTCCTACCTCTTATCCCATAACATACTGAACCCTTGCCAGTTTGGGTTTAGGCCAAAAAAAAAGCACAAATGATGCAATTATTCAGATGCCCGAATTACTATACATGTATACGTACAGCAATTGACAAAAATAAATATCCTCTGGGGCTCTTCATAGACCTATGGAAAGCATTGGATACAGTCTACCACAATATTTTGCACCATCACTGATTTACTTAAAGCTTTTGATACAGTTGACCATGATTTGCTCCACATAAAACTGTCACACTATGGTATAAGAGGGCACTCCCTCAACTACCTAAAGTCATACCTCAGCAACAGAAACCAATATTTAAACACAAATGGAACAAACTCTTCTGCACAGCCAATTACAGTTGGTGTCCCAGAAGGAAGTGTCCTTGGCCCTCTTCTCTTTCTCGTTTACATAAATGACCTACCAAATGCATCGCAACTACTCTAACCCACACTATTTGCAGATGACACTACATACGTCTTCTCTCACTCAAGCCCAGTCATGCTAGCCAATACTGCGAATACCAAATTACAGAAAATATCTACCTGGATGATAACTAACAAACTTACTCTCAACATTGACAAAACCTACTTCATTCAGTTTGGAAACAGAGCTACAGATGTCCCTCTTAACATAATGATAAATGGATTACCTATCACAAAGCTCACAGAGGGAAAATTCTTGGGAATCCACCTTGGTAATAGACTCAAATTTCAAACACATGTACAACAAATTTCCAAGAAAATTTCCAAGACCGTAGGCATACTATCGAAGATACGGTACTATGTTCCACAGTCAGCCCTCCTGGCCCTATATCACTCACTTATTTACCCCTATCTCACCTATGGAATTTGTGCATGGGGCTCAACAACAATAAACCATCTCAGACCATTAATAACCCAACAAAAGGCTGCAGTCAGAATGATAACAAATTCCCACTACAGGCAGCACACTCCACCAATATTCAAAACTCTAAACCTACTCACCGTACAAAACATCCATACTTATTATTGTACCTACTACATACATAGAACACTTAACTCAGATATAAACCCTCCCCTCAAACGTCTCCTTACCAACCTCAACAGAACACATGACCATAACACAAGGCACAGATCACTCTCTGATGTTCCTTGTATCCATCTCACACTATGCAAAAACTCAATGCACATAAAAGGCCCAAAAATCTGGAATTCATTACCTGTGAATATAAAAGAAACACTGTCTGTTTATAAATTCAAGTCTCTTCTTAAAAATCACTTACTCACCCACAACTAAATAAATACTGAATAATTGTATCTCATATATGTTTAACATGTGACCCTATCAAACTTTTTTTTTTTTAATTACATTACCTAACAGAATACTCCATTCTACTGAATGCACAGCAACTCAGCAAATGACCATATGACCTGTCTTTGAAATACTCATTTGTGCTTAATTGTTATTTGTTTACTATAATTTTTACCACTGAATATATCATAGCTTAGTTAATCTTAAGTTAATTTTAAGCCTGCCCATAATGCTCTGCATACAAGGGGCTTTTGGCATGTTACACTTAACCACTGTATTTCTTTGTACATCTATGTATCATGTCCAAATTAATAATAAATAAATAAATAAAACTAGAGCATGACAGGGTCAGTGGACACTCGCTCAACTACCTAAAATCTTATCTTAGTGGTAGACACCAGTATGTGTACACAAATGGCATTACCTCCAATACTCAGCCTGCAGTAGTTGGAGTGCCATAGGGAAGTGTCCTAGGTCCTCTACTCTTCCTTATTTACATCAATGACCTCCAAAATGCATCGCGACTCCTTAAACCAGTTTTATTCACAGATGACACCACTTATGTTTTCTCCCACCCAAACTCGGCTATACTTAGTAACACTGTAAACAATAAAGTTGGTAGAATTACCGACAATATGTAAAGTAAAAGGACACAAGTGCAACTAATGTGACATTTATTGTGGCAACGTTTCGCTCTCCAGAAGCTTTATCAAGCCTGATAAAGCTCCTGGAGAGCGAAACGTTGCCACAATAAATGTCACATTAGTTGCACTTGTGTCCTTTTACTTTAAGTATTGCACCTCACTCAGAGCCTTTATATACCCTCTGTGTCCATGTATTGTTTGTAATGGCTTGATAAAGCTTCTGGAGAGCGAAATGTTGCCACAATAAATGTCACATTAGTTGCACTTGTGTCCTTTTACTTTACAACACTGTAAACAGCAAACTACTTAAAATATCAAATTGGATGATTACCAACAAACTTACTCTCAATATAGACAAAATCTACTTCATGCCTGTAGGAAACAGAGCATCAAATATCCAGCTACACATATCGATAAATGGTTCACCCATTACAAGACACACTGAGGGCAAATTTCTAGGTCTCCACCATGATTGTAATCTTAAATATCAGACCCACATCCAGCATACAACTAAGAAAGTTTCCAAAACAGTAGGTATCCTTTCCAAGATACAATACTATGTACCCCAACGGCCCTCCTTACCATATATCACTCTCTAATATACCCTTACCTCACCTATGGTATTTGTGCTTGGGGATCTACCATGGCCAATCACCTCAAATCTTTAATAACCCAACAAACAGTGGCAGTGAGGATGATCACAAACTCCAGTGCCAGACAACACACCCCACCTCTCTTCAAAAGCATAAACTTACTTAATAAACATAATACACACACTTATTATTGTGCCTACTACATATACAGAACATTAAACTCCAATATCAACCCTCTGCTCAAATTTCTTCTAGACAGCTTCAAGAGAACCCACAGGCATAACACGAGGCACACAACACTTTTTGATATCCCTTGTGTCCGTCTCACATCTTACAAAAATGCAATGCACATAAAGGGCCCTAAGATACGGAACTCTTTGCCTGAAGCAGCAAAAGGTCCCCTGCCCACAAATTAGTTTAGCTAAGAGCATTCATGTACTAAAAAAATCATCTCATCTCTCAATAACAAACCTACCTTCACCATGCTAAACCCCAACCAAATTCAAAGCAACTCCCCCAAATACTTTATTATCCCTTAACTATTAAGCCATTTTTACAAACATATAAATGTATGTTTGTATGTTTGATGAATGTGATCAAGGTCCCAGGACCGAAACGTTTTCTAATAAATATGTTATAGTGTTTCCTTACGTGTCTTTCTAAACCAACTTGTCAGTATTTATTACCAAGGTTTATACACAGAGTTCCATTTTGCATTATACAGTAGTGTACTGTATAGTATTGTAATAAACAGAATAGAGGGAATCAGCTCTTACATACATTATTTAGGTATGCATACTGGTCAGAGAACCCGTTGTAAGTCCGAGTCGTCAGTAAACGAGTACATTGCTAAGTGAGGAGGGGCTGTATTAGGTTAAGTCTGCCCGAAATGCCTCGGCATGAGAGTGGCTTTCTTTGCTCCAATTATATTATGATATGTAGACCACACATTGTAACCTTAGCAAAGAAATAAAATTTTTTTTATTTTATTTTATTAGAGCAATCTCCATTAAGAAGCAATAAATACTCTAGTGACTAACACAAAAGTGTGATAACTGCTGCTCAATGGCACAAATGAACTCTCAAAGAAACAATAAAATAGAAAATAAGACAAATATTTGCAAGCCTCAACATAAGCCATATTTCTAAATGAACCATCTACTCTTCCCCCTTTGTCAATTCTATGCTTCACCCCATCTTTCATAGAACCATCTCCCTCTAAGTCCACTCCCAAATATCTGAACATTTACTTCCTCCTTGCTCCCTCCTTCCAATCTGATATTCAGTCTCTCAATGCCTACATTTTTTTGGTACTTTCATTACTTTGCTCTTCCCTGTTTATGTTTTATTTCCTTCTTTTACATACTCTCCCAAATACGTTAAAAAAAAAGGCGAGGTTTTCTGACCTAAGTCAGGGACAGGAACAAGCAACCTCAGGTTTCTACTGGTCTTATGAAGTAATGCAAGTCACAGCCTACCTATACTTCCTAGTCTCAGTCCCAGTCTCCCAAATATGAAAAGAACATTGCAGGAATAAGAAACTACAGTGGTACCCCGAGTTTCATAGAGCTCCCAACTCGAACAATTATGTAAGTGCATTATTGTAAGTGCTTTTGTAAGTGTATGTTTGGGGGTCTGAAACGAACAAATCTAATTTACATTATTATGGGAACAAATTCGTTTGGTAACGGCACTTGAACAGCCTTCTGAAACGAATTATGACCGAAACTTGGGTTACCACTGTATTAAGAAACACATAGGACAATTATATTCAAAAGCAAAAATAATTCAAGTTAGCCAACCCGAGAATTTATTCTTGTGCTTATGTGGACCTGTACCTTAATAAACATACTTATTTTTACTGAATCTTAACATGCTGGAAAACTACTGAACAAAGATCTGTCAGATATGCACAAGATAATTCAGCAGTTTTCCAGATAAAGCTTCTCAATTTTTCCATTCAACATATACAGTGGTACCCCGAGTTTCATACAGCTCCCTACTTGAACAATTACGTAAGTGCATTATTGTAAGTGCTTTTGTAAGTGTATTTTTGGGGGTCTGAAACGAATTAATCTAATTTATATTATTCCTTATGGGTACAAATTTGTTCGGTAACGGCACTCAAACAGCCTTATGGAACGAATTATGTACGAAACTCAGGGTACCACTGTATTGTGTAACAATCTACCAACCTATTCTTCATTGACAATTTTGATCTTCAGCCCTTCAAGATGCATCTCTAGAATTATCTTTATTTATTTATTTATTTATTATTTAGTAATTTGAACATGATACAGAGAAGTACAAAGGAATACAGTTATTAAAGGCAACATGCCAAAGCCCCTTGTGATTATTTTTTTCCATTAGTTACCCATTAGTAGATTAACAATTTTGTTTCTGATATAACCTAGCTTATTAGCAAAAAAAGCTGCTATGTGTGAGCATTAGAGCATTGTCAACCAGGCTTGTGGCCTGGTTGGCAAAGCTCTTGCTTCACAAGCTGAGGGGTCCGGGTTCGATTCCCATCTGTAAAATGGATACCTGGGTGTTAGTCGACTGGCATGGGTCACATGCTGGATCAAAATTGACCTAATTTGCCCAAAATGCTATGCATAACAAGGGACTTTCTAAGTAGTAGTATGTCACTGATGTCAGTTAGGCCTGTATACCTTGTACATGTACTTGAAGAAATAGATATTATTATTATTACTGTGGGATGCGTGCCTCACCTCAGTGTTGGAGCGAAATGTATCCAGTGGAGTGCTGTCAAAGGTGTGCCCAGCCCTATAGCTGGAGGTGTGAGTGTTAATCCCCAGCAGCTCTGGGGTCCTCTTCTCACCCTCCCCATTTCCTCCTCGGTCACGAGAGTTCTCAGGAAGCACAAAAGGTGCTGGGAGCTGTGACCCAACTCCTGCGTGCTTGGTCGTGAGAGCGTTGCCACCCCGAGGTGGGATGGGTCTGCTGAACCCACCTCATCTGTGAAGCGAATTATTATATATTATTTTCTGTTGTTATTATTAGTATGGGGTAGTGATAAACCCAGACAGCA
>NC_069449.1:37051923-37077183 GCF_026875155.1 Cherax quadricarinatus | reverse complement strand
CCGTGTTCGGGTTAAAAATGTGCTCTCCCGGAAATTTTTTTAAACCAAGCGAAGGTGTCCCCCCGGGGATGTTTCTGAGCACAACACTTTTTCCCCTTGCTTTTAATGATTTGGCCTCTAGTCTTCCATCAAATATTTGGTCATCACTCTATGTTGATGACTTCGCTTCGCTTCTCTCCAACATGCAGTCGACCGTGTTTCCAATTGGGCCACCACACGTGGGTTTAAATTTTCCAGCACTAAAACCCACCAAATCACTTTCACTAGACGCTCTGTCATCTCCGATCATCCTTTGTACCTCTATGGCTCCCGTATCCCTGAATGTGATACAGTCAAATTTCTGGGCCTCCTCTTTGATCGTAGGTTATCCTGGAAACCTCACATTACCTCTCTGAAGGCAACTTGTCACAGCCGGCTGAACCTTCTTAAACCCTTGCTCATCTTTCGTGGGGAGCTGATCGTCGAACCCTCCTTCGCCTACATTCCACCCTTATTTTATCGAAACTTGATTATGGTGACCAGATCTATTCAGCGGCATCTCCTGCTACTCTCTCTAGCCTTAACCCCATTCATCACCAAGGATTACGTTTATGCCTTGGTGCTTTCCGCTCTTCCCCTGTCGAGAGCCTCTATGCAGAAGCGAACGTTCCATCCTTATCCGATCGCCGTGATGCCCATTGCCTGCGCTACTATGTACGCTCTCATGATCTCCGCAATCCTTCCATTTATAGAATGGTCACTGATATTAGTAGACATTCTTTATTTGTTCGCCGCCCCTGTTTACTCCGTCCCTTCTCTCTTCCCCTTCATTCGCTCTTGTCTTCTCTTCAACTACCACCTTTCTATGTACATGTAGCATCTCACTTTTCCCTACCCCCCTGGGAAGTTCCAGCTGTTCGAGTCTGTTCTTTCTCCCTCCCTTGCTCGAAAGCCCAACTGTCTACGGTCGCTTCCCACTCTCTTTTTCTTGACCACTTTCACTCATTCTCATGGCATTGCTGTGTACACAGATGGCTCTAAGTCTTCTGACGGCGTTGGGGATTCGCAGCAGTGTTTCCGGACAGCGTCGTACAAGGGCATTTACTATCTTCGGCTAGTATTTTTACTGCTGAATTATATGCCATCCTTACAGCACTTATCCATATTGCATCTATGCCTGTGTCATCATTTGTGGTTGTCTCAGACTCCCTTAGTGCTTTACAGGCTATACAAAAATTTGATACACCTCACCCCTTAGTCCTCCGTATCCAACTTTGGCTACGCCGCATCTTTACCAAGCATAAAGATATTGTTTTTTGTTGGGTCCCTGGTCATGTTGACGTACAGGGCAATGAACAGGCAGACACTGCTGCGCGGTCAGCAGTACATGACCTACCAGTTTCTTATAGAGGTATTCCATTTATGGACTATTTTGCTGCAATATCTTCCCACCTTCACACCCGTTGGCAACAACGTTGGTCTACTATGCTCGGCAACAAACTTCAGTCTATTAAACCGAGTATAGGTTACTGGCCGTCTTCTTATCACCAGTGTCGAGGTTGGGAGACTTCTCTCTCCCGTCTTCGCATTGGCCATACTCGTCTTACTCATGGATATCTCATGGAGAGGCGTCTTGCTCCTCTCTGTGAGAATTGCCCAAACTCCATTATCAGTCAGCCACATTCTGTTGGACTGCCCACTTTATCAACGAGCACGCAGAATTTACCTCTGTCGTCATCTTCGCTCCGCTGCTCTCTCTTTACCTTCCCTTCTCGCTGATGGACCCACCTTTCATCCGGACTCCCTCATTGACTTTTTGACAACGACTGACTGACTTCACAAATTCTGATACCTTCAGCCCTTTCTACTTCAATCTCTTGCTACCCTCTACCCCCGTACTATCCCCTGCCCCGCTGTTTTCTGTAACCTGCTGATCATCCCCCCCTCCCTTCTGCCATCCAATTCCCTTGCTTCCTTCCCTACCCTGCAGCGCTGTATAGCCCTTGTGGCTTAGCGCTTCTTTTTGATTATAATAATAATATTGTTCAGAAGGAGAATTCCCCTCCATAATGACTTTAGGTACCAAGTCTTTTTCTGGGGTTACTTCCCTTCTTTGTTTTTTAATGGCACTAGGACCAGCTTGAGTCACTCGACTCCTGTCACTCAAAAAAGTGTTCCAGAGAGGTCTGTATCTGGTGTTTCTTTAAAACTTCCCTAAAGTGGGACACAACATTGTCATTGTACATGTTGCCAACATGGCCTGCAACAGCTTTGTCAGGGTGAAGTTCATCCATAAATGTTTGCACCTCAGTCCACTTTGCACAAATGTGCTCAATCTTTGAAGAAGGTACCTTCCTCCATCTCTCTTCCTCCTCCTCTGAAGCAATTTCCTGAGCTGTGGTCTCTTGCTGTTGCAGACGAAGGTCTTGCAGCTCTGTAGTGGTTAGCTCTTCATCGTCCTCCTCCAACAACTCTACCACATCCTCGAAACTCACATACAACCCCTTGGAATTCCCCAATCCACATTACTTTCCATACCTGGCATAGCGCTTCAAGGTTCAGCCCCAAGAACCCCTTCAAAAATCCTCTCTCTTGGAACACATTCTGGCCACAATTTCTCCAAGCAGATTCAGAGTCCTGGAAGTCACTCCCTCCCAAGCCATACCTATAGTTTAAACAAAGTATGATATTGAATTATCTTTTCCATCCATAACACTCTTGGGGTCATTCAGTGTCTGAGGTCACTTCAAAGCACTTTTGAAACACTGCTTGTTGTGACAGTTTTTTTTGAAGTTTTGAAAATGAACTGCGGTCCATGGCTGGAGGAAAGGAGTGGTATTAGGGGACAATAACTTCACAGTGATGAAACGAAACTTCTTCCCATTTGCACTTCCCAGTCTGGAGATTGAGCAGAGCATTGGTCCATTACAGAGGCATGCGATTCCAGTTTATTTTCCCCAGGAGGAATTTCTTCCACACAGGGGCCAAACATTTCATTGAACCAATCAAGGGACAATGTCCCTCATGACCCATGCCTTACTGTTTGCCTTCCACATCACACACAGTTTACATTGATGACACTTTTTTCTAGAAAACACAGGATTTTCAGAGTGAGATACACCAGTAAAGGCTTCACTTTTGAAATCCCCACTAGCAATTACTACAGAACATAGACGTTTAGCCTGTCTTTTCATAGGCTTGAGTCCTTGCAGTGCCTTTTTCCTCTCCTGAGTATGTGGAACTCTCTTTTCGGCATTTTCTCCAAAGAGGCCCCGTTTGTCACAATTGACCATTGTTGGGTTTGGAATTGTTCAGCCTCTATGTATCCCTTGAATTCCTGAACATATTTTGGCAGCTGCAATTTTTGTCAGAAGATGCAGCCTCTGGCCATGCCTTACTACACTGTGTAAGCCACTATGCTTCTTAATCTCTCAAACCCCCATGCCGGCCTTAAATTCCACTAACATCAGCACTCGTTGCAGGTCATTTTTACGAGATCCGTCATACAACCGCCCTTGCCTTATCACAAGTTATTGACTGCATAACCACTATCTCCTGATAATAGTTTCTCGTGATCCACACCAATCAGCATAAGTCTGCCACACTTCCATTATTGATGCGATCTCTGTTTTTGTAAGCCATATTGCCACCTCACTCAACAACAAGCTTTCCTTGATTACCTTTTTCTTGGCCATGATAGAATGATGGTTACATGGGGTTTTTTTATACCAACCAGCAAGCTCTGCAACACTTTACTCCACTTTCATATTTGGCATGATACTTTCCTGAATACAGTATTGTTTCTCACCCTCCTTTTACACAAAGGGTTTGGCACTAGAAGCTTTCTTTGTGGCCCATGTTGGCTTGATTTTAGCAATTTACAAACACAAAAAGAATGGAATAATACAAATGGTATCGTATGAAATACGTGGGGGATCATCTCACGTCTGATAAAACAATGGCACACTGGCTGTAAATGGTGTCAGGGCCACTCAGGCTGTGCGGAGTATGTTCATGACGATGACTATTACTGATTTAATGACAATTACCGAGCCAATATTTTGACAACAAAAAAAAGTTAACTACATTGAAAACATTATGAAATTACCGATGACTATATACGAAATCCCCGGGGTCCACTGTACCTTGAAACTAGCTCAAGTAGTGGAAATGTTCAATTTTTTGCCGATGTTCAAGAATAAACAAATGATTGTCATCCTGTCCAATTTGTGTCCCAGCTGGCCAGTCTAAGTGTGGTCATGCATGTGGTTTATCCAAATTATTTATACATTTATTAACAATGATGCAGTAATCTGCAAAAACAGTAAAATCTTCTAATCTTTTGTGTGAAAAATTCAAATAGAAAGCAAGTATAATATAAGGGGCCTGGAGATGGTATTAATGAACAGCAGGAAATTTACTTTAGTTCCAGGAATGCCTGCATTGTTTATTCTTGACCCTATTTTGAAATTGGCATCTCTTGAAATTTTTCAAAATTGGCCCAAATTACTGATTTCTGACCACATTTCACCTGATCCACTCACACATAATCACTTGAAGTTTGGGTAGTTGAAGATAGGTAAAGGGCGGTTTCGTGTAACTCAATCGACAGAATAGAGGAATACTATCGAAATAGCAGATTTGGATAGACTGGAAACAATGGAATGGACCAAATATAAGGGGCAAAAAGTGGTAAACTGCCGATGCAATAAATACCGCCAGTTGGTTAAGTGTATTTTTTTAAAACCTAACTAACTCTGTAATCTGGCAAAATCACAAACCAGCACCTTACATGTTCCAGTAATGCCGGATTAGTGATGGTCCCCCCCCCCCCCCCACCAACCCCCCAACCGTACGAAATAAATTCCTAATTAAGCTAAAATAAGTATGTACAGTAACGTGTGCCTAATAGACCTTGTGTAATTCCTACAAAAAAGAACTTAATTTATTTAATTAAAGTCAAGTTTATATTTAACTATTTATTGATTGCACTCTATATCGCCCCCCCCCCTTTTTTTTTTCCTAATTTTATTTATTGACTGTACAGTAACTTTAACCTTTATAACATTATTTTTATTACTTTATTGCTTTTCAATCCATTATAGTAACATTTTTGATGTAACAATGTTTGATGTAGTAGGTTGTAGAGAGTAACCACCCAGGGAGGTACTACCGTCCTGCTAAAGCGAGGTGTAAAAAAACGAAAGCCTGTAATTGTTTTAAACAAGATGGTAGATTGCTGGTGATCTTTTGTCTGCTCATAAATATCAAGATTTACAGGTACGTCTTGCACTTCAACTTTACACTTAGGTCACACTAAACATAACATGTTTTTTTTTTTTTTTTTTTTTTTTTTTCAACAAGTCGGCCGATCCTCCCACCGAGGCATGGAGACCCAAAAAAGAAAGAAAATCCCCAAAAAGAAAAACTTTCATCATCATTCAAACACTATCACCCACCACACAATCTCACATTATCTCTGTTTTATTTTGCAGAGGTGCTCAGAATACTACTTGTCTATTAAGCATAACATATAAAAAAAGAATTTAAACACAACATATCCCTCCAAACTGCCAATAGCCCAAACCCCTCCTTTAAAGTGTTCAGGCATTGTACATTCCCATTTCCAGACTCAAGTCCGACTATATGAAAATAACCGGGTTTTTTTTTCCTCCCTGAATCCCTTCACTAAATATTACCCTGACGACACACCCCAACAGATCTTCAGGTCCCAAGTACCTTCCGTCTCTCCATTCCTCCCTAACTAACCTCTCAAGCACGCTTGCTGGACGTCCAAGCCCCTTACCCACAAAACCTCCTTTACCCCCCTCCTCCAACCCTTTCGAGGACGACCCCTTACCCACCCCGCCTTCCCTTCCCCTATAGATTTTTATGCTTTCCATTCATTTCTAGCTGTGAACCATTCTCTCTAAATGACTCAAACACTCAACACCCATCTTCTGCCCTCAGACTAATACTTTTAATTAACTCCACACCTTCACCCTAATTATCCACACCCGAATTTTTCTGCATAAAATTTATACCAACACATTGCCCTTAAACAGACATCTCCGCTGCCTCCACCGTACCGCTCCCACGCTGCTGCATTTACCCACCACAAGCTTCACACCCATATAAGATGTTGGTACTACTATAATACTTTCATACATTCCGCTTCTTGCCTCCATAAGATAACCGTTTTTTGAATCCACATATACCTCAACGCACCACTCACCAATTTTTCACCTCAATTACAATTCTAAGATAACCTCATTGACCTTCATAAATCCATCCGCCGACACGTCAACATCCCAAGATCTGAAAACATTCCCTTCTTCCATACTCCTCCTCCCAATATGATATCCCAATTTTTCTTTTATCTAAATCATTTGAACACCCTCAACCGCCTTAATCTTTTCTATGTTCACTTTCAACTTTCCTAACCTTTACACACATTACCCAAACCATCCACTAACCTTTGCAATTTTTTCTTTATGAATCTCACATAAGCACAGTAATCCATTCACAAAAAGTAACTGTGTCAATTCCCAATTTGAATTTGATTCCCCATAATTTAATAATCCACCCCTCTCCCCAACACCCTAGCATTTTACTTTCCTTTACCAACCCCCGAACTAAGTAAATATATTAAACAACCATGGTGACATACACATCCCGTCTAAGACCTTACTTTTACCGAATTAGTCTCCCTCTCTTCTACACACCCTAACCTGAGCCTCACCTATCCTCATAAAAAACCTCTTTACAGCAATATAACTTACCCCTATTCCATATACTTGGGGTGCAACATCTGCACATTGCTTCCTCTATCCACTCTATTCATAATGCCTGTTTCTAAATCCATAAATGCAATAAAAAAACTTTCCCCTATCTTTATCTAAATACTGGTTCACATATATGCTTCAATGTAAACACCTGGATCTACACATACCCCAACCCACTCTAAAACCTCCTTTCTCATCCGCAAACCTTACATTCTGTCTCACCTCTTAATTTCTTTCAATTATAACCCAACAGACCTTTTTCCTGTATAAACTCAGTAAGCTTATTCCTCTAATAATTTTACAGTCTCTTTTTGTCCCCTTACCCCCTTAAATAAAGGGACTATACATGCTCTCTGCCAAACCCTAGGTACCTACCCCTCTTTCATACATTTCTTAAACAAAATGTACCAACCCTCCAACTCTTATATCCCATCCCCCCCCCCTGCTTTTAAACATTTTCTTACTGTCATGATCCCATCAGTTCCCAGCTGCTTTACCACCCTTTCATTTACGTAATGCCTCACTACTCCCCCACACTTACATTCTGCTCTCTTCACTCTCCTAAAAGACGGTATCCTCCAGACCAGTGCATGAAATTACTGCCTCCCTTTCTTCCTTAACATTTAGATAGTTCCTAAAATATCTCGCCATCTACCCAAAACCTCCATCCTCCCCATCTCTATAACTCCCCTAACTCCAGTTTTAACTGACAAATCCATATTTCCTAGGCTTTCTTAACTTGTTTAACCACTCCAAAATTTTTCTTATTTGCAATTAAAATTTCTTGACATGCCTCCCACTCTATCATCTGCTCTCCTTTTGCACTCTATCACCACACTCTTTAACCCTTCTATTACTCTCCATATACACTGCTCGTCTTATAACACTTCGCTTTGTAAAAAAAACCTCTCATAAGCTACCTTTTCTCTTTTTATCATACCCTTTACTTCATCATTCCACCAATCAATTCCTCTTTCTCCTGCCCCCACCCTCCCTATAACCACAAACTTCAGCCACCACATTCTAATACTGCTTTTTTAAAACTATTCCAACCCTCTACAAAACCCCCCCAACTACTCATCTTTGCACTACCCACCGTTCTGCCAATAGTCGCCTTATATCTCACCGCGAGACTTCCTCCTCCCTTAGTTTATACACTTTCACTCCCTCTTACTTGTTGTTGCCAACCTTTCCTCTTTCCCCCATCTACCTCTTACTCTAACTTACTACAACTAAATAATGACCAAATATCAGTTGCCCCTCAAATAAAACATGTACATACCTGATCCTACCATCAACCTTTTATCCACCAATACATAATCTAATAAACTACTTTCATTACGTGCTACATCATACCTTGTAAATGTTATATTATCCTCTTTTTCATAAATAATGTATTACTTATAACCAAAATTCTTTCTAACATAGCTCAATTAAAGGCTCCCCATTTACATTTACTCCCTGGCACCCCAAATATAACCTACTACTAACTACTCCCATCCATATCATTTATACCCACTTTAGCATTAAAATCCTCCAACCACCCATTACTCTCCACAATTATTCAAAACGCCCCACGCATCACTCAACATTTCCCAAAATCTCTGCTCTCCTCCTCTACACTTTCTCTCTTCTCCAGGTGCATACACGCTTATTATTAACCCACTTTTCCCATCCAAATCTTTATTTTACTCCACAAAATCCTTGATTAATACATTTATATTCCCGTCTTTTCCCCTCCATAGCTTATCCTTCAACATTATAGCTACTCCTTCTTAGCTCTACCTCTAATTGAAACCCCTGACCTAATCCCATTTATTCTCTCCCTGAAACTCTCTCCACCCTCTTCAGGCTTTGTTTCACTTAAAGCCAGGACAACCAGCTTCTTCGACATTCAAACATCCACAAACATACTCTTTCTTAACATCCTGCACAACATCCACTGCACATTCAGCACTTCCCACTTTGACAATTTTCTTCTTCTTATTCTTTTAGTAATCTTTACAGGAAAAGGGGTTACTAGCCCATTGATGCCCGCATTTTAGTTGACATTTAGCAACACCGCATGGCTTACGTAGGAAAGAATCTTATTCCACTTCCCCATGGATATAAAAGGAAAATTAATAAGACCAAGAACTATTAAAGATAAAAATCAAAGAAAACTCCATATAGAGTGTGTATAAATAAATGGTACATGTTATGTGTAGTGTGACCTAAGTGTAAGTAGAAGTAGCAAAAATGCCTGTAATCTTGCATATTTATGAGACTAGACAAAAGACCTCAGCAATCTAACCATCATGCAAAACAACCACAGGCTTCGTTTTACACTCACTTGGCAGGACGGTAGTACCGGACCCTGGGTGGTTGCTTGTCAACCAACCTACAACACTAAACATACATGTACAACGTTATTTAATTACACACTCCTCAGAGTTTTTCTTTGATTTTATCTTAGTTCTTGTTCTTATACTTTACTTTTATATCCCATGGGGATGTGGAATAGAAACTTTCCCCCGCAAACCATGCATTTAGAAAAAGTCAACTAAAAGCCGGGAACAATGGAGGCTATAGTAACCCCTTTTCCTGTTAATAAATTACTAAAAAGAATAAAAAGAAGAAAATTGTCAAAGAAGTGGGAAGTCTAAAGTGCGTGGAGTTGTGTCGAATTGATAAGAAAGAGATTGATGGGAAAGTTATGATGAGAAAAGCTGGATGTCCTGTCTTTAAGTGGAAAACAAAGCTTGAAGGGGGTGGGTGAGTTTCAGTGGAGAGGAATAATGTGGATAGGTTCAGGTGTGTTTCTAATAGAGCTAAAGAATGGAGTAGCCATAATGTGTGAAGGATAAGCTATGGCAGGAAAAGAGGGACTATAAACGTATTAGTTCAAGGTTTATGTGGAGTAAATAAAGGTTAGATGTGAGAAGTGGGATATATTAATGTATATGTACCTGGGAAGAGGAGAAGTATAGAGGAGAGATAGATAATTAGGGAATTGTTGAGTGAATGCATGGGGATAAATTTGAACCAAGTGTGAGAGTACGTGTGGGTGGGATTTATTTAATACTAAAGTGGGAAAAAATGTTGTGGAGGGAGTATTAAGGTAAATTTGAGGTGCCATGGGTAACTGAAAATGTGGAGCCTTTAATTGAGCTATGTGTGTAAAGAGGTTGGTAATAAGTAATACATATTTAAAAAAGAGGATAAATAAATATACAAGTATGATGTATCACGTAATGAAAGTAGTTTGTTAGATTATGTAAATGTGGATAAAAGGTTTGATGGGAAGGCTCCAGGACGTACATGATTAAAGAGGGGCAACTGATAATGTATCAATATCTGGGGGTAGTTGTAGCTACAGTTAGAGTAAGAGTTAGATGGGATAAGAGGAAAAAATGGCAAATAAGTAAGAGGGAGGTGAAAGTGTATAAAACTACGGGAGAGAAGTTTAGGGTAAATATAAGCAACTATTGGCAGAAAAAGGTGGGCTGGTGCAAGGTAAGATTATGGGGGGGGAGGGTGTAAGAGGGTTGGAATAGTTAAAAAATGCAGTTATTAAAATTTGGGCAGAAGTTACTGGTTATAGGAGGTGGGCGCAGGAATGAAAGAGGAGTGATGGTGGAATTATGAAGAAAGGGTGTTGAAAAAAAGAGAAGAGATAGTCTTATGAAGGTATTTACAAAGCAGAGTGTTACAAGAAGAGTAGAGATATGGAGAGTAAAAGAAAGGTGAAGAGAGTGGTGAGAGAGTGCAAAAGGAGAGGCGGATGATAGAGTGGGATAAGGGTACTGTCCAAGAAATTTTAAATGAAAATAAGAAAAAAAATTTGGAAATGAGTTAACAAGTTTAAAAAAAGACCTAGGGAACAAATGGATTTGTCAATTAAAAACAGAGTAGGGAGTTAGTAATGGGGAGATGGGAGTTTTTGGGTAATGGCGTGAATATTTTGAGGACCATTGAAAATGTCGACGATAAAGGGAGGCGGTAATTTCGTGCACTGGCCCAGGGAGATATACCATCTTGTTAGGAATTAAGTAAAAGCAGGATGTGAGTGTGGGGGAGGTGCGTGAGGCCATTAGATAGAATGAAAGCGGGTAAAGCAGCTGGAACTGACGGGATCATGACAGAAATGTTAAAAGCAGGGGGGGTGACAATAGTGTTGAGTGGTTGGAATTATTTGTTAATAAATGTATATAGAGGAAGGGTACCTAGGGATTGGCGGAGAGCGTGTAATAGTCCCCTTTAATAAAGGGAAGGGGGACAAGAGAGAGTGTCAAAATTATAGGGGAGTAAGTTTACTGATTATACCAGAAAATGTACAGTTTGGTTATTATTAAAAGAATTAGAGGTAAACAGAAGGTAGAATTGGCGGAAGAGCAAGGAGGTTTTAAGGTGTATGGTATGTGTACATCAAGTTTTACATTGAAGCATATATGAGAACGTAAATTAGATAAAGGAGGAAGTTTTTATTGCATATTGGATTTAGAAAATAGGTGAAATAGGTGGTAATTACTAAATGCTGTAAAGAGTTTTTATGAGTATAGTGAGTTTTAGGTTATAGGGTGTGTAGAAGAGAGGTGAACTACTTCCCAGTAAAAGTAGGTCTTAACAGGGATGTGTAATGACCACCATGGTGTTTAAATATTTTATAGATGGAGTATGCAAAAGAAGTATAATTGCTAGGTGTTCGGAGAGGGGATTAAATTATTGGTGAATTAATACAAAATGGGAAGTGCCACAGTTACATTTTGCTGAGATGATACTGGTGCTTATGGGAGATTCCATAAAGAAAAATGCAAGGTTAGTGGATGAATTTGGGATTGTGTGTAAAGGTAGAAAGTGAAAGTGAACATAGAAAAGAGTAATAATGAGATATCAAATGTTTTAGATTAAGAAAAATTGGAAACAGTTGGGGATGAGGTGTATGTAAGTAAGTTGAATGTTTTCAGATATTGGGATTGACGTGTCGGCGGATGGATTGTATGAAGGATGGAGGTTAATCATACAGAATTGAGATGAAGGAAAAAAAGTGAGTGGGTTCACTAGGTATATGTGGAGCAAAAATGTTATCTAGAGGGAGGCAAAGAAAGGGAATGTATGAAAGTATCGTAGTACCAACACACTTATATGGGTGTGAAGCAACGGTTTAAATGCTGCAGCGAGTGAGACATTTGGAGGCATTGGAGATGTCCATGTCTAAGGCAAGTGTGGTGAAAATTAGTGAGAAGGATGTGAGTTAATAAAAGTATAAGTCAGTGTGGATGGAAGAGGGTTTTTGTTGAGGTGTTTGGTCATTTAGAGGGAATGGATTCAAAGTAGAATTATATGAGAGCGTATACATCTGTAGGGAAAGGAAAGGCGGGGTAGGGTTCGTCCTCTAAAAGTAGGAGGGGAGGGGGTAAAGGTGGTGTTGTGGGCAAGGGTTTTGACTTCCAGCAAGCCTTGCGGAGCTTGTTAGATAGTATGAATGTAGACAAATGTTATATTTTAGACCTGATGACTTTGTTGGAGGTGTGAGCAGGGTAATATTTAGTGAAAGGGTTTCAGAAAACCGGTTTATTTTTATATAACCGGACTGAGTCATGGAAATGTGAAGTACAATGCCCGCACTCTGAAGGAGAGAGGGTTTAGTGAAATTGGCATTTTGGAGGAATAATTGTGTATTTTTTATATGTATATACTTCTAAACTGTGTGTATCTGGCACCTCTGCAAAAACAGTGATTATGTGTGATGAGGTGAAAGAGTTTGAATGAAGAAAAGTATTTTCATTTTGGGATTTCTTTCTTTTGTTTTTTTTGTCACCTGCCTGTGGGAGAGGGCCAACTTGTTGAAAAAAAAAAAGTTCAATAATATACTACTAGCAAATTTATTCTTTGGAAGATGTAAAGAAACTTAGACATACCATATATAAACAGTGGAACCCCCCCGCATACCGGACGCCTTGCATAACGGACAATCACGCATACTGACGCTTTGATCGCTAAAAGTTTGCCTTGCATACCACCCAAAAACCCGTCTCAGCGCCCTACGTCCGAGACGCGTCCATGTGCTCCTGAGCCAGCCCTATATGTTCCCGCCGGTTGCATTTTTACCAGCCAGCCCCGCGGTAACATTCAAGCATAACTCTCGGAATATTTCGTATTATAACAGTGTTTTCAGTGCTGTTTCCCCGGAAAATAATTACCATATGGGCCCCAAGAAAGCTCTAGTTCCACGCCTACATCAATAAGGTTAGAATTCAATAGAGATGAAGAAAGAGATCATTGAATTAAAGTATGGAAAGTGGAGTGGCGTAACACCGACCTGGGTCAGGTTAGTACAAGAAACACCAAATCAACCATCTCTACTATGTTTCAACAGAAAGGCAATCAAGTGAAGCTGATCTTGCCAAAGGTTTTAACTGTGTTTATCGAAACAAAAACGCAAAGTGATGGAAGATGTATGAGACTCTTATTTGGTGGTGGGAAAAATGAAAAAACAGCTAGCAGGAGATAGCGTCTCTAAGAGCGATCATAAGGCGAAATGCTAGTAAGTATGCCATGGAGGATTAATAAAAAAGGCCTGCAACTAGTGACGATTGTGAGTGAATTAAAGGCCAGCAAAGGTTGGTTTGAAGAGATTTAAGAAGCGTAGGTGGCATACAAGTGTTATACGGCATGTGAAGGCTTGCCAGTTTCGGACCACAAAGCGGCTGAAAATATGTCAGGAATTCAAGGAGTACATAACATGAAGGACCTTAAACCTGAACAAGTGTTTAATTGTGGAAGAAACAGGCCTGTTTTGGAAGAAAATGGCCAAGCAGGACCTACAATTACTCAGGAAGAAAAGGCACGTCCGCAGGACATAAGCCTATAAAGACAAGGCTTACTTGTTGATGTGTTTCCAGAAGCCAAGTGGTAATGCAAAGTTAAGCCGTTATTAGTGTATCACTCTGAAACTTTCCCAGAGCGTTCCAGGCAAAAGAATGTCCTCATGGATAATTTGTGTTGCTTGTGGAGATCAAACAGTAAGGCATTGGTCACTAGGGACTTTTCTATAACTGGGTTACACCATGCATTTGCCACCCAATGTCAAAGATTACCCTAACTGAATATAAGAAAATAAGAACTTTAGTGCCTCTGGTTGTTAGAGCAAGCCCCTGGTCATCACTACAGACGTGGCGAGCTAACATTATGGGACATGAGCTTCCATTAAGGTGAAGTTTTTGCTCCTATATACCACTCCTCTCCTGCAGGCCCATGACAACAGGTATCGCAAACTTCAAAAAACTTTACACAAAAGCTCTGTTTTGAAAGGTGCTTTGTAGTGACCTCAGAAACACAACTGACCTCTAAGAGAGTTTTGGAGAGATCACTTTAATATCTCAATTGTATAAACCATATAGGTAAGGTCTTGGTGGGAGGGAGTGACCTAAGAAACCTTGAACTCTGCTTGGAGAGAAACTGTGGCATAATGTGTAACAAAAGGGATTTTGAAGGGTTTGAGGCTTAACCCTTGAGAGGGAGTATAACCAGTTGAATGAAATCATTGTGGAATTGGGAAGTCCTTGTGGGGTTCGAGGTTAGTGGGGAGGAATGTGGACGTATTTGGTGGATGAGGACATTAAGAACAAAACCACTTGATGAGCTGATAGATCAACTTCAAGAGCAAGAGGCCAGAACCTGGGGAAACTGTGTCAAAGGAGGGAGAGAGAAATTGAATGAATGCCTACTTCAAAAGATTAAGGAAATGTGTGCAAACTGCTTGAAGTGCAAACCTTTTTTGAGAATAATCACCCTCACACAGCATTGCAATACCGTGCTGGAGAACTGTATACAATGACCAATGTTGTGACCACTTTAGACAAATCAATAAAGTAACGAGAGTTACCGGCCACTATGGACAGATATTTTGTTGCGAAAGAGAGTCCAGTGACTCTGAAGCAGTCCCCAAGTGCATTAAAAGAAGAAGGGATAACCCCAGAGAAGGACTTCGACACCCAAGTCTTAATGGAAGGGAATTCCCCTCTAAACACTAACAAACCTATCTCCCCTCCTCCCATCTCCAATCAATCAACACCAGATCCTTCAAATAAAAGTAAGTGTCATAATTGTGCCTGCCTTTTTCAGTTTGTGTTACTAAAATTAAATTCATTGGTAAAAAATTTCTATTTTTTCATACTTTGGGTGTCTTGCACGTATTAATTTTATTTCCATTATTCTTATGGGAAAAATCATTCACATACGAACATTCGCATAACAGCAGCCCTCTTGCAGGATTAAGGTCGTTCTATGCGGGGGTCCGACTGTACTTGAGTAAGTATAAGTTGATATTTTATGACAAAAATTTTATGCAAAAATTAGGTCACACTATCTGTTCACTCATGTGAAATACTTTCGAGAGTCCTAGGGCCGACTGCACACTATATTCTACTCTTTGGTGCATCAAGGGCAAAACCCATACTAGTCATGGGCCTGACCATCCAGGCTGTGGTTTCATATGTCAGTTTATAGTGGCAGTCAGCAGTAACATCCTGGTTGATCTTGCCCTGACGCACCACGAGGCATGGTCCACAGACTGGGCGTGGGGGATTGAAATCCCAAAACCCCCTCCAGTATAACCATAAAACCACCTTAAATTTTCTTTTTTCAACAAGTCCGATCCGTCTCCCCACTGAGGCAGGTGACCACAAAATGAAGACAATCCCCTATAAGAAATACTGTACTGTCAAACATTAGTCAGCACTTTCACCTCACTCATACAAGTACACCTGTATTTGCAGAGGTGCCCAGATACAACAGTTTAGAAGTACTTTTTTTTTTTTTTTTTTTTTTTTTTTCCAACAAGTCGGGCCGTCTCCCACCGAGGCAGGGTGACCCAAAAAAAGAAAGAAAATCCCCAAAAAGAAAATACTTTCATCATCATTCAACACTTTCACCACTCTCGCACATTATCACTGTTTTGCAGAGGTGCTCAGAATACAACATCTAGAAGCATACACATATAAAGATACACAACATATCCCTCCAAACTGCCAATATCCCAAACCCCTCCTTTAAAGTGGCAGGCATTGTACTTCCCATTCCAGGACTCAAGTCCGACTATATGAAAATAACCGGTTTCCCTGAATCCCTTCACTAAATATTACCCTGCTCACACTCCAACAGATCGTCAGGTCCCAAGTACCATTCGTCTCCATTCACTCCTATCTAACACGCTCACGCACGCTTGCTGGAAGTCCAAGCCCCTTACCCACAAAACTTCCTTTACCCCCTCTCTCCAACCCTTTCGAGGACGACCCCTACCCCGCCTTCCTTCCCCTATAGATTTATATGCTTTCCATGTCATTCTACTTTGATCCATTCTCTCTAAATGACCAAACCACCTCAACAACCCTCTTCTGCCCTCTGACTAATACTTTTATTAACTCCACACCTTCTCCTAATTTCCACACTCCGAATTTTCTGCATAATATTTACAACACAACATTGCCCTTAAACAGGACATCTCCACTGCCTCCAACCGTCTCCTCGCTGCTGCATTTACCACCCAAGCTTCACACCCATATAAGAGTGTTGGTACTACTATACTTTTCATACATTCCCTTCTTTGCCTCCATAGATAACGTTTTTTTGACTCCACATATACCTCAACGCACCACTCACCTTTTTTCCCTCATCAATTCTATGATTAACCTCATCCTTCATAATCCATCCGCTGACACGTCAACTCCCAAGTATCTGAAAACATTCACTTCTTCCATACTCCTCCTCCCCAATTTGATATCCAATTTTTCTTTATCTAAATCATTTGACACCCTCATCACCTTACTCTTTCTATGTTCACTTTCAACTTTCTACTTTACACACATTCCCAAACTCATCCACTAACCTTTGCAATTTTTCTTTAGAATCTCCCATAAGCACAGTATCATCAGCAAAAAGTAACTGTGTCAATTCCCATTTTGAATTTGATTCCCCATAATTTAATCCCACCTCTCTACCAAACACCCTAGCATTTACTTCCTTTACAACCCCATCTATAAATATATTAACAACCATGGTGACATTACACATCCCTGTCTAAGATTTACTTTTACCGGAAGTAGTCTCCCTCTCTTCTACACACCCTAACCTGAGCCTCACTATCCTCATAAAAACTCTTTACAGCATTTAATAACTTACCACCTATTCCATATACTTGCAACATCTGCCACATTGCTCCTCTATCCACTCTATCATATGCCTTTTCTAAATCCATAAATGCAGTAAAAACTTCCCTATCTTTATCTAAAACGTTCACATATATGCTTCAATGTAAAAAACTGATCTACACACCCCCTACCCACTCTAAAACCTCCTTGCTCATCCGCAATCCTACATTCTGTCTTCCCTCTAATTCTTCAATTAAAAACCCTACCGTACACTTTTCCTGGTATACTCAGTAAGCATAAAAAGATATATAACATATCCCTCCAAACTGCCGATATCCCAAAACCCCTCCTTTAAAGTGCAGGCATTGTACTTCACATTTCCAGTACTTCAAGTTGGGGGCTATATAAAAATGACCGGTTTTCCTGAATCCCTCACTACATATTACCCTGCTCACACTCCAACAGCTCATCAGGTCCAAAATAACATTTGTCTCCATTCACTCCTAACACGCTCACACATGCTTACGGGAGTCCAAGCCCCACGCCCACAAAACCTCCTTTACCCCCTTTCTCCAACCTTTTCGAGGACGACCCTTACCCTCCCTTTCTTCCCCTGCAGATTTATACGTCTCCAAATCATTCTAAATTTGATCCATTCTCTCTAAATGACCAAACCACCTCAACAGCCCGTCTTCAGCCCTTGACTAATAATTTTAAGTAACTCCACGCCACCTCCTAATTCCACACTCTGAATTCTCTGCAAAAATATTTACACCACACATTGCCCTTAGGCAGGAATCTCCATTGCCTCCAGCTGCCTCCTCGCTGCAGCATTTACACCCCAAGCTTCACACCCATATAAGAGTGTTGGTACCACTATACTTACATACATTCCCTTCTTTGCCTTCATGGATAACATTTTTAGTCTCTTACAAAATACCCCAGTGCAACCACCCCACATTATTTTTCCTTCATCAATTCTATGATTAACCTCAACCTTCATAAACCCATCCGCTGACACGTCAACTCCCAAATATCTGAAAACATTCACTTCTTCCATAATCCCTCTCTCCAATTTGATATCCAATTTTTCGTTATCTAAATCATTTGATACCCTTATCACCTTACTCTTGTCTATGTTCACTTTCAACTTTTACCTCTAACATCCTCCCAAACGCATGCATAAACCTTTGCAACTTTTCTGTAGAATCTCCCATAAGCACAGTATCATCAGCAAAAGGCAATTGTGTCAACTACCATTTTGTATTTGATTCCCCATAATTTAATCCCACCCCTCTCCCCAATACCCTAGCATTTACTTCTTTCGCAACCCCATCTATAAATATATTAAACAACCATGGTGACATTACACATCCCTGTCTAAGACCTACTTTTACTTGGAAGTAATTTTCCTCCTACATACTCTAACCTGAGCCTCGCTATCCTCATAAAAACTTTTTACAACATTTAGTAACTTACTTCCTCTTCCATACACTTGTAGCATCTGCCAAATTGCTCCCCTATCCACTCTTATCATATGCCTTTTCTAAATCCATGAATGCAATGAAAACTTCCCTACCTTTAAATACTGTTCACATATATGCTTCAATGTAAACATTTGATCTACACATCCTCTACCCACTCGAAAGCTTCCTTGCTCATCTGCAATCCTACTCTGTCTTACCTCTAATTATAGGGAAATAAGTTTACTGAGTATACCAGGTAAAGTGTACGGTAGGGTTATTACCCTACCGTACACTTTACGTGGTGTACTCAGTAAACCTATTCCCCTATAATTTTTACAATCTCTTTTGCCCCCCTTCCATTTATATAAAAGAACTATACACGCTCTCTGCCAATCCCTAGGTACCTTCTCCTCTTTCATACATTTATTAAACAAAAATACCAATAACCCCCCCTGCTTTTAACATTTCTGTCATGATCCCGTCAGTTCCAGCTGCTTTACCCCCTTCACAAATGAGGAGATCAAACAGACTTGAATAACTATAGACCAATATCTAACTTTCCTCTGCTCTCTAAAATCTTTGAGAAACTAATTCATAGGCAGAGCTATTCGTACCTCGTCTCTCAAGACATAGCCCTTTTCAGTTTGGATTTATACCTTAGTAACAGAAGCCAATATGTGTACACAAATGGAGCTAACTCTTCCACACAATCAATTACAGTTGGGGGTCCCACAAGGAAGTGTCCTTGGCCCTTTCCTCTTTCTCAGTTACATCAATGACTTACCAAATGCATCTCAACTACTTAAACCCATATTATTTGAAGATGACAGAACTTATGTCTTCTCTCACCCAAACCCAGTCATACTAGCCAACACTGTCAATGCTGAATTGCAGAAAATATCTACCTGGATGATGACTAACAAGCTTACACTCAATACTGACAAAACCTATTTCATTCATTTTGGTAACAGAGCCACAAATGTTCCACTTAATCCTTTGAGGGTCGACAGGCCCTCTCCGAGACTTGTTCCCAGGGTCGGCCAAATTTAAAAAAAAATTTTTTTTTTCTTGTGAAAAGATAGAGAATCTTTTCCCGATCATAATGACAGCAAAAGTATGAAATTTGATGGAAAACTTACGGAATTATGCTCTTGCGAAGTTAGCGGTCTCGACGATGTTTATGCATCTGCGATTTTGCCCATTTTGAGCCCTATTTTCCGCCAATTCCAGTGTACTAGTCGACAAAAATCATAACTATTTCTCTAGAACTCCATTTTTTCTATTGAATGAGTACAAGAAATCACCCATTTACTGATTTCAACTATCTAATACAGTGGTCAGAATTTAGCAATTTTGCCAATTTAACACAAATTTCAAAAGATGCCAATTTCCAAATAGGGTCCAGAATAAACAAGAAAGACATTCCTGGCACTAAAATAACATTTCCTCTGTTTGTTAGTCACATCCCCAGGCCCCTCTTATATTTCTTTGGCTTTCCACTTTAAATTTTTATTCTTACAAAAAATAGAAGATTTACTGTTATGCAGACTGCTGCATTAGTGTAGAAATGGTATAAATAATATCAGCGCACTTGTGAAAGAATATTAGACTAACCAGTTGACGTGTATTGGACGCTTGGCATGATTTGTTTACTTTTGAACTTTGGTAAAAATCGAACATTTCTGCTACTTTGAGCTCAATTTCAAGGTACTTTTCATTGTAAAACCAGTCAAAATCTTCTAAATTTTCTGAAATATGTCTTCCATTCTAAAAATGAGACCAAAAAAAACTAGAATACAACAATAAATACATACGAAAATACATTGCAAAGTCGCTGTTTTATTCCAAAAAACACGGTCAGTTTTTTTTCTCATTATGCACTGTGTGCTGCAGGATTTTTTTTTATACGGGCGCACACTCACCACATGGACCCATTCTTTCATATGTATGCCTACCAGCTTTCTCCCACTTGATTTGAGGGCGCTAGAATTTAGGTGTACTAGTACGTCAAAAACCCTGGTCGTAAACCATACTAGTACGGCCCAAACCCTCCCAAAAGGGTTTAACATAGCCTAAACGGATCACCCATCACAAAATGCACAGAGGGAAAATTTTTAGGAATCCGCTTGACATAGCCTCAAATTCCAGACCCATATACATGTCCGCCCTCACAAATCCGGGAAAACAGTTATTCGGTTCCTTCAGTTATTCGGCACTAATTTTGGCTAGCATAATTTCAATTTTCCAGGATCGCCACACCAACCTGCTGTTTTCTGTTTGGTGGCGTTACTTGCTGCATAAGTCATTCCAATTTCTTTTTCTCCATTTATTGTTTTAAAACCCGCTTACTTTTAGCCCTAGCCATGGTTCCAATGAATAAAAGAAATGCTTCTCATTATGTAAAGCATCTACAGAGTACATTATCCATTAAAGATAAGGTGGCCTTGAAGCCACTGTCGGTTGCCATGAGATCAGTCTCATGATGCAGAATATGCTTATTATTATGCTAATATCAACACTACAGCTTATTTGCCTGTCAAAAATTGATCTAATATGACATAATAAACAATATAAATAATATAAAACCTGTTTAAATACTCCAGAACAAATAATAATTGGCATAACACCGAGCAGTTCGACGGAGGTATGAAGAGGATATGGTATACAAGTACCATTCTCCTATCCCTGTCTTGGGGGCTTATTTTAAGAAAACGGAGTATAGCACAGGGCTAACTGTGATATACACTTGTACTGCACCATAAACCTGAAACAAAAAAGTTATTTTCTCTATATAGATTATCACACACAGCATATGTGTAGAGAACCAAGGATAACCCAAAAAAGTCAACGTGGCTTATTTCTAGTACCTGGCTTGGGTTTGCCATATATGATTTTTGGTAAATATTCGATTCCCAGCCAGGTTAGAAACATTAAGTGTGTTTCTTTACAACTCTTGTCTATATTTACTCATCAGTAAATGGGTACCTGGGTGTTAGTCGACTAGTGTGAGTGTTATCCTGGGACACTGACCTAATTTTCTTGAAATACTCTGCATAACAAGCAGCTTTCTATATAGTAGTATGTCACTGATGTCAGCTAGGCCTGTATACCTTGTACATGTACGTGTAGTAAATAAAGATATTATTATTATTATTATTATTATTATTATTATTATTATTATTATTACTATTATTACTACTATTACTACTATTACTACTACTATATTATTTTCTCAGTTGTTTGTTGGGTTATCTTATTCATACTTGGGCAACGTATGATGGAAAGATACTTTTTAACGTACACCAAAAATGAAAGAAATCAGACCATAAGTAGCGGAGTTCACTTCTCAGCCATTAATGGCCGCTTAGTGGTATATTTTTGTATGGTTTTTATGGTTATATTCTCATTTTTTCGGTCTCATTTGACAGAATGAAAGATATATTACAGAAATAGATATGATTTTGATTGCTTTACTGACGAAAAGTACCTTGAAATTGCGCTCACAGCGAAAATGTTCTATTCTTTAGCGAAGCTCAAGAGTAAACAAAATGTGTGCACCTGCCAGTCCAAATTCCAATACAGAGTCAAGAATGGGTTGACATTATTTATACAATTATTACAATAATGCAGCAGTCTGCATAACAGTAAATCTTCTATTTTTTTGTGAATAAAAATTCCAAATGGTAAGCAAGAGTAATATAAGAGGGGCCTGTAGCCATGACTAATGAACAGAGAAAATGTTATTTTAGTGCCAGGAATGTCTGCATTGTTTATTCTGGACCCTATTTTGAAATTGGCATCTGTTGAAATTTGTGTGAAATCAGCCAAATTGCCAATTTCTGACCACTTTATTGGGTAGTTGAAATAAGTGAATGGGCGGTTTCTTGTACTCAGTTGACAGACTAGAAGTAAATAAGTTTATTCAGGTTTACACAAATACAATTACATAGATTATCATACATAGCAGTGTATGTATAGAGAACCTAGGATAACCCAGAAAAGTCAGACAAAGTGACTTATTCCAGTACCTGGCTTGGGCTGCAATATATGATTTTTGGTAAATATTTTTTTTTTCTCGGTTCTTTGTTGGCTCTCTCATTGAAACTTGGGCAAGTATGATGGAAAGATGCTTCTTAACGTACAACAAAAATAAAAAAGACAGACGATAAATAAGGGAGTTCACTTCTCAGCCATTAGCCACCTGTTTGCAGTATATTTTCATATGGTTTTTATGGTTGTAGTCTCATTTTTTGGACTCATTTGATGGAATGGAAGATATACAGTGGACCCCCGCATACCATCGGCATCACATAACGTTCAATCCGCATTCCGCTCGCTTTTGTCGCAAAAATTTTGCCTCGCATACCGCTCAAAAACCCGCTCACCGCTGTTCGTCCGAGACGCGTCCAATGTGCGCCCTTAGCCAGCCTCACATGTGCCGCCGGTGGCATTGTTTACCAGCCAGCCTCCGCGGTAACATCCAAGCATACAATCGGAACATTTCGTATTATTACAGTGTTTTTGGTGATTTTATCTGCAAAATAAGTGACCATGGGCCCCAAGAAAGCTTCTAGTGCCAACCCTACAGCAATAAGGGTGAGAATTACTATAGAGATGAAGAAAGAGATCATTGATAAGTATGAAAGTGGAGTGCGTGCCGCCGACCTGGCCAGGTTGTACAAGAAACCCAAATCAACCATCGCTACTATTGTGGGCAACAGAAAGGCAATCAAGGAAGCTGTTCTTGCCAAAGGTTTAACTGTGTTTTCAAAACAGAGATCGCAAGTGATGGAAGATGTTGAGAGACTCTTATTGGTGTGGATAAATGAAAAACAGCTAGCAGGAGATAGCGTCTCTCAAGCGATCATAAGCGAAAAGGCTAGGAAGTTGCATGAGGATTTAATTAAAAAAATGCCTGCAACTAGTGATGATGTGAGTGAATTTAAGGCCAGCAAAGGTTGGTTTGAGAGATTTAAGAAGCGTAGTGGCATACATAATGTGATAAGGCACGGTGAGGCTGCCAGTTCGGACCACAAAGCAGCTGAAAAATATGTGCAGGAATTCAAGGAGTACATAGACAGTGAAGGACTGAAACCTGAAGCAAGTGTTTAATTGTGATGAAACAGGCCTGTTTTGGAAGAAAATGCCAAGCAGGACCTACATTACTCAGGAGGAAAAGGCACTTTCCCCGGACATAAGCCTATGAAAGACAGGCTTACTTTGTTGATGTGTTCCAATGCTAGTGGTGATTGCAAAGTGAAGCCTTTATTGGTGTATCACTCTGAAACTCCCAGACCGTTCAGGCAAAAGAATGTCCTCAAGGAGAATTTGTGTGTGCTGTGGAGGGCAAACATAAGGCATGGGTCCACTAGGGACTTTTTCTATGACTGGCTACACCATGCATTTGCCCCCAATGTGAAAGATTACCTAACTGAAAGAAATTAAACTTAAGTGCCTCCTGGTGTTAGACAATGCCCTGGTCATCCTACAGACGTGGCAGAGCGACTTTATAGGGACATGAAATTCATTAAGGTGAAGTTTTTGCCTCCTAATACCACTCCTCTCCTGCAGCCCATGGATCAGCAGGTTATTGCAAACTTCAAAAAACTGTACACAAAAGCTCTGTTTGAAAGGTGCTTTGTAGTGACCTCAGAAACTCAACTGACTCTAAGAGAGTTTTGGAGAGAGCACTTTAATATCCTCAATTGTGTAAACCTTATAGGTAAGGCTTGGGAGGGAGTGACTAAGAAGACCTTGAACTCTGCTTGGAAGAAACTGTGGCCAGAATGTGTAGACAAAAGGGATTTTGAAGGGTTTGAGGCTAACCCTGAGAGGATTATGCCAGTTGAGGAATCCATTGTGGCATTGGCAAAGTCCTTGGGCTTGGAGGTTAGTGGGGATGATGTGGAAGAGTTGGTGGAGGAGGACAATGAAGAACTAACCACTGATGAGCTGATAGATCAACTTCAACAGCAAGAGGCCAGACCTGAGGAAACTGGTTCGAAGGAGGGGAGAGAGAAATTGAAGAAATTGCCTACTACAAAAATTAAGGAAATCTGTGCAAAGTGGCTTGAAGTGCAAACCTTCATGGATGAAAATCACCCTCACACAGCTATTGCAAGCCGTGCTGGTGATTATTACACTGACAATGTTGTGAAACACTTTAAGGAAGTCATAAAGGAACGAGAGGTACAGGCCACTATGGACAGATATGTTGTGCGAAAGAAGTCCAGTGACTCTGAAGCTGGTCCTAGTGGCATTAAAAGAAGAAGGGAAGTAACCCCTGAAAAGGACTCGACACCTCAAGTCTTAATGGAAGGGGATTCCCCTTCTAAACACTAACACTCTCTCTCCCCTCCTCCCATCCCATCAATCATCACCAGATCTTCAATAAAAGTAAGTGTCATGTAAATTTGCATGCCTTTTTCAGTTTGTGTGTATTAAAATTAACATTTCATGTGGTAAAATTTTTTTTTTCATACTTTTGGGTGTCTTGCACGGATTAATTTGATTTCCATTATTTCTTATGGGGAAAATTCATTCGCATACCGATCATTTCGCATAACAATGAGCCCTCTTGCACGGATTAAAGTCGCTATGCAGGGGTCCACTGATTATAGAAATAGACATGATTTTGATTGCTTTATGATGAAAAGTACCTTGAAATTGAGCTCCAAGTAGCGGAAATGTTCAGTTTTTGCCGATGTTCAATGAACTTTGTGTAAGTCAAGTTGATTCATTTTATTAAGTGTATTCTAACCTAACCATTCTGTAATCCGCAAACTCAGTAATCTGGCACACTACAGGTCCCAATGATGCCGGATTTGTGATGGAGAACCTGTACAACAAATTTCCAAGAAAATCTCTAAGACAGTAGGAATACTATCAAAGAATACGGTA
>NC_069449.1:37029875-37051423 GCF_026875155.1 Cherax quadricarinatus | reverse complement strand
GAAAGGAGTAGAGTATATGGGAAGAAAAAAAGAAAGGTGAAGAGAGTGGTGAAAAAGGGGCCCAAAAGGAGAGCAGATGATAGAGGGGAGAGGCATGTAAAGAATTTAAATAAAATAAAAAAAAATTTTTGGAGTGATTTAAAACAAGAAAGTCTAGAGAACAAATGGATTTGTCATTTTAAAAACAGAGCAGGGGAGTTAGTAGATGGGGAGATGGAATTTTGGGTAGATGGTGAAATATTTTGAGGAACTTTTTAAATGTTGAGGAAGAAAGGGAAGCGGTAATTTCATGCACTGGCCAGGGAGGTATTTCCATCTTTTAGGAGTGAAGAAGAACAGGATGTGAGTGTGGGGGAGGTGCGTTAGGCATTACGTAGAATAAAAGGGGGGGTAAAGCAACAGGAACTGACAGGATCATGACAGAACTTTAAAAAGCAGAGGGAGGGATATAGTTTTGGGAGGGGTTTGGGTTTATTTTTGTTTAATAAGTGTATGAAAGAGGAGGAAGGTACCTAGGGATTGGCAGAGAGCATGTATAGTCCCTTTATATAAAGGGAAAAGGGGGACAAAAGAAATTGTAAAAATTATAGAGGAATAAGTTTACTGAGCATACCAAGAAAAGTGCACGGTAGGGTTATAATTGAAAGAATTAGAGGTAGGACAGAATGTAGGATTGTGGATGAGCAAGGAGGTTTCAGAGTGGTACGGGATGTGTAGATCAAGTGTTACATTGAAGCATATATGTGAACAGTATTTAGATAAAGGTAGGGAAGTTTTTATTGCATTTATGGATTTAGAAAAAAGGCATGTGATAGAGTGGATTGGGGAGCAGTGTGGCAGATGTTACAAGTATATGGAAAAGTTGTAAGTTACTAAATGCTGTAAAGAGTTTTGATGAGGATAGTGGGGCTCAGGTTAGGGTGTGTGTAATATCACCAGGGTTTTGTTTAATATATTTATAGATGGGGTTGTAAAAGAAGTAAATGCTGGGGTGTTTCGGAAGAGGGGGGGGGATTAAATTATGGGGAATCAAATACAAAATGGGAATTGCACAGTTGCTTTTTGTGATGATACTGTGCTCATGGGAGATTCTAAAGAAAAATTGCAAAGGTTTAGTGGATGAGTTTGGAGTGTGTGTAAAGGTAGAAAGTTGAAAGTGAACATAGAAAAGAGTAAGGTGATGAGGGTATCAATGATTTTAGATTAGGAAAAATAGTATATGAAATTGGGGAGGAGAGTATGGAAGAAGGGGAATGTTTTCAGATACAGTGGACCCCCGCATAACAAATCACCTCCGAATGCGACCAATTATGTAAGTGTATTTATGTAAGTGCGTTTGTACGTGTATGTTTGGGGGTCTGAAATGGACTAATCTACTTCACAATAATTCCTTATGGGAACAAATTCGACCCAGTACTGGCACCTGAACATACTTCTGGGGGTGAAAAAATATCTTTAAACCCCGGGGGTCCACTGTACTTGGGAGTTGACGTGTGGGCGGATGGATTTATGAAGGATGAGGTTAATCATGAGGGAAAAAAGGTGAGTGGTGTGTTGAGGTATATGTGGAGACAAAAAACGTTATCTATGGAGGCAAAGAAGGGAATGTATGAAAGTAAAAGTAGTACCAACACTCTTACATGGGTGTGAAGCTTGGGTTGTGAATGCAGCAGCGAGGAGGGGGGTTGGAGGTAGTGGAGAGTCCCGTCTAAGGACCCTTGTGGGTTGTAAATATTATGCAGAAAATTTGGAGTGTGGAAATTAGTAGAAGGTGTGGAGTTAATATAAGTATTAGTCAGAGGGCTGAAGAGGGGTTGTTGAGGTGGTTTGGTCATTTGAGATAATGGATCAAAGTAGAATGACATTGAGAGCATATAAATCTGTAGGGGAAGGGGGGGGGTAGGGGTCGTCCTCGAAAAAGGTTGGGAAAGGAAGGGGTAAAGGGAGGTTTTGTGGGCGAGGGGCCCTTTGGGCTTCCAGCAGGGTGGGATGAGCGTGTTTGATAGGAGTGAATGGAGATGAATGGTATTTGGGACCTAACAATCTGTTGGAGTGTGAGCAGGGTAATATTTAGTGAAGGGATTCAGGGAAACCGGTTATTTTTACATAGCTGGACTTGAGTCCTGGAAATGGGAAGTACAATGCCTGCACTCTAAAAGAGGGGTTCGGGATATTAGGAGTTTGGAGGGATATGTTGTGTATCTTTATACGTATATGCTTCTAAACTGTTGTGTTCTGAGCACCTCTGCAAAAACAGTAATTATGTGTGAGTGAGGTGAAAGTGTTGGATGATGTTGAAAGTATTTTGTTTTTGGGGATTTTCTGTTTTGGGTCACCCTGCCTCAGTGGGCGACAGCCGACTTGTTAAAATAAATAAATAAATAAAAATTAAATATATAAATATATTATATTTATATATATTATAATATAAAAAATTATATAATTATATAATAATATAATAATTTTTTCACTCCAGAAGTATGTTCAGGTGCCAGTACGACCGAATTTTTTTAAACAAAGGGAATATTGTGAGTAGTTTGCCCATTTCAGCCCCCCAAACATACACTACAAACGCACTTACATAAAATACACTTACAAAAATTAGTCGCTTTCGGAGGTAACTTTATGGGGGGTCCCTGTAATAATAAAAATAAAATATACTTACTTTATATATTATATTTAATATATATATAAAAATTAATATATATTATATATATATTATATAATATATATTATAATATATACAGGGGGGCCCCCCCGCATAGCAAACTTAATCCGTGCAAGAGGGCTGGTCGTTATGCAAAAATGTTCGCTTGCAAATTTAATTTTCCCCATAAAAAAAATGGAAATAAAATTAACCCGTGCAAGACCCCCAAAATATAAAAAAAAATTTTTTTTTTTACCAAAAAAAAAATGTTAATTTTAGTACCACAAACAAAAAAAAGGCATGCAAAATTACATGACTTTTCTTTTATTGAAGATCTGGTGATGATTGATGGGATGGGAGGAGGGGAAGAGAGTGTTTTAGTGTTTAGGAAGGGGAATCCCCTTCCTTAGGATTTGAGGTAGCAAGTCCTTTTCGGGGGTTATTCCCTTCTTCTTTTAATGCCACTAGGACCGTTTAAAGGGTCACGGGATTCTTTCGCACAAATTCTGCCCAAGGGCCTGCCTCTGTTCCTTTATGATTGTCTAAAAAGGGTTCACAACAGTTTCTTGAAAACAGTCACCAGCACGGCTTGAAAGCTGTGTGGGGGTGATTTTCATAAAAAAAAAGGTTTGCCTTAAAACCCATTTTGCACACTTTTCCTTAATCTTTAAAAGTAGGCAATTCCTTCAATTTTCTCTCTCCCCTCCTTTGAACCAGTTCCCCAGGTCGGGCCTCTTGTTTTTAAAGTTGATCTATCGCCACAGGTTAGTTTTCTTTGTCTCCCCCAAAAACCTTCCCATCCTCCCCACAAACCCTCCAACCCCAAGGACTTCCCCAATTCCCAATTGTTTCCTCAACGGTATACTATCCCTCAGGGTTTAGCCTAAAACCCTTAAAAACCCCTTTTTGTCTCAATTCTGGCCACAGTTTCTTCCAAGCAGATTCAAAGGTTCCTTATACTCCCTCCCAACCTTACCTAAGGTTTACACAACTGAGGATATTAAAGTGATCCTTCCAAAACTCTTTTGAGCAATCGTGTCGTGGTATTAAAAGCACTTTTGAAACGGGAGCTTTTTTTTACGTTTTTTGAATTTGGAAATGACCTGCTGGCCCAGGGCTGAGGGGGGAGGGTAATTAGGAGAAAAAAAATTCCCCTTTAATGAAGCTCAGTCCCTAAAGTCGCTTCCACGTTGTAGGAGACCAGGGGCATTGTTAACAAGAGGACTTAAGGTCAAATTTCTTTTAGTAGGTAATCTTTCACAGGGGGGGAAAAAATGCATGGTGTAACCAGTTATAGAAAAATTCCCTAGTGACCCATGCCTTACTGTTTGCCCCCCCACACACACAAAAATTACCCTTGAGGACATTTTTTCCCTAACGCTCTGGGGTTTCAGAGTGATCACTAATAAAGGCTTAACTTTGCAATCCCCATACATTGGCACACTCAACAAAGTAACCCGTTTTCAGGCTTATGCCCGGGAGTCCCTTTTCCCCTGGTAAGTAGGCCCGTTTGGGCATTTTTTTCCAGAACGGGCCTGTTTCATCACAATTAACACTTGTTCGGGTTCCAGTCCTTCATTTCTAGTACCCCTTGAATTCTGCACATTTTTTTTCAGCCGCTTTGTGGTCCGAACTGGCAGCCTCACCATCCGTATAACTATGGATGCCACTACGCTTCTTAAATTCTCAAACCAACCTTTGCTGGCCTTAAATTCACTCACATCATCACTATTTGCAGGCATTTTTTTAATTAAATGTCATGCAATTTCCTAGCCTTTCACAATGATCGCTTGAGAGGCTTCTCCTGCTAGCTGTTTTTCTTTTCCACACCTAGATCTCTCAACTTTTCCTCACTTGCGACTTTTTTTCGAAAACACTTTAAAAAACTTTTTTGGCAACAACGTTTTCCTTGATTCCCGTTTTCTTGCCACAATAGAAGCATGGTTGTTTTTTGTTTCTTGTACAACCTGCCAGGTCGGTGATACGTACTCCCTTTATACTTACAATGTCTCTTCTTAATTTAATGGGTTTTTTCTTCCCTTTGGGGTTGTAGGGTTGGCCCAAAAAGCTTTTTTGGGGGCCCCAGGGTCACTTATTTTCCACAAACAGCACCGAAAACACTGTAATAATACGAAATTGGAGTGTATGCTTGAATGTTCCCGCGGAGGTGGGGTAAAAAATGGGAGGGGGCGCACATATGGGCTGGCGAGGGGCACTTGGAGCGTCTCGGACGAAGGTGCTGAGGGGTTTTTGTTTTCCCACTATGCGGGGCAAAATTTTAGCGAACAAAAGCGTTCCTATGCAAGGGCGTTCGCTATGGGGGGGTCCACTGTATATATAAATATATATATAATAATATAATATTATATATAATATATTAATATATCAGGGGCCCCCCGGTTAACGATTTTTTTTTTCATCCAGAAGTATGTTCAGGGCCAGTACTGACCGAATTTGTTAACATAAGGAAATTGTAAAATAGATTAGTCCATTTCGACCCCCAAACTACACATACAAACGCACTTACATAAATCCTTACATAATTGGCGCTTTGGGAGGTAACGTTATGCGGGGGGTCCATGTTATATATATACATTTTACATAATCAATATATATATATATATATAATATATATATAATATATATATATTATTATATATATATATATATATTATATAATACATGGACCCCCCGGTTTTTAACGATATTTTTTCACTCCAGAAGAAAAGTTCAGGTGCCTACGACCGAATTTTTTTCCAAAAGGAATAGGTGAAGTAGATTGCCTTTTCGGGCCCCCCCAAAACATACACATAAAAACGCACTTAATAAAAAACCTTAAAAATTGGTCGCTTTGGAGGTGTCGTTATGGGGGGGTCCACTGTAATGGAAATTTTTATATATATTAATAAATATAATATATATATATATATTTTTGTTTGTTTGTTTGTTTGTTGTGCCAGATAGATAAAACTTGCGATTTTGGCTTCAATGGTAATGCTCTTCTTGCTGAATAAGGCAAGCAAAAATTTGTGTATGATTATTTCGCAAAATCATTCTAAATCTAAAAAAAAATTTTTTCATTTTTTGTTTATTACAAATTTTTTGGAACCTATCTAAAATATATTTAGTTGGATTAAGCTAAATTAAATTGCACATGTTATAATAAGGTTAGGTAAGTTTTCTAAGGTTCTTATGGTACAAAATTATTAATTTTTTCTTTAAACAAAAATAAAAAAAATTTATCTTTTAAAGAAAAGAAAAAATTTTTTAGAGGGGACTTAATTTTTTAAATGAGTTTTTCCAATCGACCAGTTTTACATACTTGGATGTGTGTTTGTGTGTGTGTATTTCCTATTTTACCCCCTTTTTATGGTTTTCAGGGGTTGAGTCAGCCCTGGCCCCGTTCGTCACTGATGCTACAGGTCCTTTCCCCATCTCCATGAATTTATCAAAATCTCTTTTAAAACTAGTTTGTTTCCCACCTCACTACTCACTTTCTGGTCTTCCACTTTCGACAATTTAAGACTGAAAAATTTCCCAAGTCCTTTGGGTCATTGAGTCTTCAACTTCCCCAATTTTAACCATTGTTTTTTTGTCCCATTCTGGAACGTCTTGTCTTTGTGTGTGTGTGTACTCACCTATTTGTACTCACCCATTTGTGGTTGCAGGGGTCGGTCCCAGCTCCTGGCCCCCTCTTTACCCGGGTTGCTCTAGGCCCCCCCCCCTCTCTCCCCCCTCCCTGAGCTTTTTCAAACCTCGTCTAAAACTGTGTATGGTCCCCCTCCACTCGTCTTTCTAGGCTATTCCACTGCCTTAAATTATGACTGAAGAAATACTTCCTACTTCTCTCGACTATTTGTGTCTTAACTTCCAATTGTGGCCCCTTTTTTTTGTGTCCCCCCCCTGGAAAAATCCTTTTCCTTGTCCCCCTTGTTATCCACGGTATTTTAATTGTTATATTTTCCCCGAACCCCCCTGTCCTCCCGTGTCGTCAGGGGCCGATTTCCCTTAATCTTTCTTCATGGACTTTCCCCCTTTCTCTGGAACTAACCTTTTTGCAAACCTTTGTCTTTCTCTAGTTTCTTTACGTCTTTATCAAGTGCGGGTTCCAAACAGGTGCTGTGTGTTGGTGTGGTGTGTGGGGTGTGTGTGTGTGTGTGTTTGTGTGTGTGTGGTCTGTGTGTGTGTCTGTGTCTGTGTCTGTGTTGTCTGTCTGTCTATTTCTCTCTCCCCTCTCTTGCATGCCCCTTTTCTTTCTCTTTCCTTTTTTTCACTCTTTCTCTTTCTTTTCCTTTTTTTTACACAGGGTTTGCAAAATTAGGTTAAAGGGTCCCTGTTTTTTGACAAACTATTTTTAGGGTTTAAGGTTCCCAACTTTTTTTGACAAAAGTAGATATTAAAAAACACGCCATTTGAAAAAAATTTTATTGTCATGGGGTTTCAAGTGGGGGTAAGTTTGGGGTTTGGGAAATTTTATTGTTACTTTTTTTTGTTGAAAATAATGGGAAAGGTTTAATTTTTTTTTTTTTTTTTTTTTTTTTTTTTTTTTTTTTTTTTTTTTTCCCCCCCCCCCCCCCATTTTTTTTTTTTCCCCCCCCCCCCCCCCCCCCTTTTTTTTTTTTTTTTTTTTTTTTTTTTTTTTTTTTTTTTTTTCCCCCCCCCCCCCCCCCCCCCCCCCCCCCCAACCCCCCCCCCCGTTTTTTTTTTTTTTTTTTCCCCCCCCCCCCCCCCCTTTTTCTTCTCCCTTTCCCCTCTTTTTTTCCCCCCCCCCCTTTCCTTTCTTTTTTTCCTCTCCCCTCTTTTCCCCTTTTTTCCTCCCCCCTTTTTTCCCTCCCCCCCCCTTTTCCCCCCCCCCCCCCCCCTCCCCCCCTCCCTCCCCCCCCCCCCCCCCCCCCCTTTCCCCCTTTTCCCCTTTCCCCCCCCCCCCCCCCCCCCTTTTTTCCCCCCCCCCCTCTCCTCCTTTTCCTCTTTTTTTCCCCCCCCCCCCCCCCCCCCCCCCCCCCCCCTCCCCCCCCCCTTTTTCCCCCCCCCCCCCCCCCCCCCCCTCCCTTCCCCCCTCTCTCTCTCTCTCTCTTTCTCTTCTCTCTCCCCTCTCTCTCTTTCCCCCTTTTTCTTTTTCTTTTTTTTTTTTTTTTTACACAGGGGTTTTACAAAATTAAAAGGATCCCTTGTTTATTGCAAGCTATTTTTAAGGGTTAAGGTTCCTAAATTTTTTGACAAGCTAAGACTGTTACCTAATCAGTCGAAAGCATTTTTATTGTTACAGACATACAGGTATTTTTATTATGAAACATCAAGATTTTTATTGTTTTGAAAAAAACAAGATTTTTTTGTTAGAGACATACATAAGGAAAAAGGATGAAGTTTGGAGCCCAAAGTGGGCCGCATTTTCATCGTCAACGACTTTTTCTCGTTGCATCTTTAAGCTGTATGAATGTGTTCCTACTCAAGTCATCCCGGGATAAAAGATTAGATGAAGTGAGTTTTGGAAAGGGAAAAGCCAGAGTGAAGTTGCTGCTTTCTGCCCCTCTTGTGGATAGAACTTGCTTCACCTGTCCTCAAAGTGGGTCCAAGTGTGGTACTTTGACAGTATTTGGCCTTGTACATAACGTAAGGCCACCCACATCCCCCCTGTTTGAAGGCTCCGTTTTAAAAAGACGATCTACCAGGATTGGGCCAGGTGAGAAATGAAACGTCTTATTCTGTTCTCTACTCTGTCAAACAGTAGCAATGGGAAAAGGGGGGCAGGCGAACCAAGAAAGTGGACATACTCAAGGGGTGAGCATCTTGTGCCTCGTCAAAATCTTGAAACCCTGCGTCAAGCAGATGTGAGATACGGCGAAATCTGTAAGCTTCCTGGCTGCCTTTTTTTTGCAAGATTTCAAAAATGGTTTTTTTATGGTCATTTTTTGGGGTCAAATTTCACCCCCAAAGGGTATAAATTTTTCCCCCGGTGCCAAAAACCTTCTCATTCAACCCTTCCACTGCACCCGGGGTTACCATCATGGTGCTGGAGTCATCATTTGTGTTTTTTTCAGGGGCAAATGTTATTACCATCTATTTCTCCAAGCTGATATAGCTCTTTGCGGGGATTGATGTAGTTAGAGCGCTGGCATTTCTTTTCTTGGGTAATGAAAGTCGGTGTACAGTCGTCTGCATATGATGGGGTTTGGGATGAGACGAAAAAGGTCATGAAGTAACATTTCCCTAACAAAGTCCCAGAAGTTTCCCTGTTTGGGAAAACTTGTGCCCGGGTGTCTTTTGTTGTTCCATTGAGAACTACCCCTTTTTAGATTTACCCTGAAGGTAATCCTGAGGGGACTAGCGTAAAGCCCCAATTCCCAAGCTTGCAGTGTTGCAAAGGTCCGGGTGCCACACCCAGTCGAAAGCACCAGGAATGTCCAGTGCTACCACACAGCTGACTTTGGATTCATCCAGTGACTGGTGCCACTTAGTGGAGAGGTTTAACAACAGATCAGCAGCAGAGTAACCTTTCCTGAAGCCATATTGATGGTCACAAAGTAGTGAGTGGTAGTCAAAAAGGAGCTTGCCAGTGATGGATAGGAGTGACACTGGTCTGTAGTTGCTGATTTGTGCTCTGCTTTTCTTTTTGTGAACAAGGACTACATTTGCCTCTTTCCACAGAGAAGGCCATTTACACTGTACTAGGCAGTGCTGAAAGTTGCGAGTTAGAGGTGCTGCTAGCTGGTCTGCATATCTCAGCAATCTTGGGCTCAACTTGTCTGGGCCCACAGCCTTTTATTGGTCAAGCGATTTGAGAAGGAAAAGCACCTCTTCCTGCCTTATTGTCACCACTGACAGTTTTGACACAGTTCTTGCAGCTAGCCAAGGAGGGTCCCTTCCTGGATCAGGAACTTGCATTTTGGTAGCAAAGTGTTTGCCAAAGAGGTCAGCTTTCTCTTGACTACTAGTACAAGTGGTCCCATCCTGTCGATTTAGAGGTGGAATGAGTTCATCAGGCAAATAACCTTGTCTGTCTGTGACCAGGGACCACCAGGTTTTGGAACCTACTCTACCTGATGCCAGCTTTCTTTTTGTGTCCATCTCCCATTTAGCGATGGCCCACTTTTGAACGTCACCCATGTGCCTACAGACTTGCCTATGCAAGTTCCTATTATAGGTGGTAGGATGTCTCTTATACCTTTGCCATGCCTTGTACTTAGCAGTAGCAGCCTCTCTACAACGAAAGCCAAACCAAGGCTGATCTATAGGCTTTGTCACGTATTGCCGGTGAGGAATGTGTTTTTTCTGTAAATTAAGTATGTGTCCAGTGAAAGCTTTCACTTGGTTGTCAGCATCCCCTTGGAGAAGAACATTCCAATCAGTGGTGGCGAGCTCAGTGCAAAGGGCTGGCCAATTACCTCTTTCCCATAGCCAGGTTGTGTGTGTGGACTCCTCACCTCGTTCTGTTGGGATCTTAAGTGTCGTAAAAATAGCCTTGTGGACAGATGATCCAATGTAGCCAAGGGGTTGACAAGTGACTATACCTTCTGCTAGATCACTCACTACTTGGTCAAGGGAGGAACCAGAGATGTGAGTAGGGAAATCAACAAAGTTTCTCATGTCAAATACTGCAAGAAGGTAATCAAAGTACCTCTGTATAAGGTGTTGGTTGAGGTCACCAATAATTATGACATGTTGACATTTGTGTTGTAGCAGAAGGGAGTCCACATTTTCCATTAGGAAGTTGATGGGGTCTGCATGTTGCCACTGAGGTCTGTACATTGCACATGCTAGTACAGAGGTACTAGTGTTTATGCATAGCTTGAAGAATATCATTTCAAGATGAGTAGGTAAAGTAAAAGGACACAAGTGCAACTAATGTGACATTTATTGTGGCAACGTTTCGCTCTCCAGGAGCTTTATCAAGCATTACAAACAATACATGGACACAGAGGGTATATAAAGGCTCAGAGTGAGGTGAATACTAGTGAGGTACCATATCGATGTTCACTAGTGGTATAGTAGTAGTAGTAGTGGTAGTGACAAAAGTAATACAATATGGTAGAGCAATTAATTCTTTACATGAGTAAAAGGACATAAAAGCTATTACTTGGGTAACATAAAAAATGGGGTTGGGACAAATATAGACGGGAATGAGGCAGCTTTTTTTTCAGTGTTCACATCCCCTGTTTTTTGTGTAGTATAACAGGAGAGACTATGTGATGGCAGGTTTACTGTTTTCAGGGGGATTCTTGCTAAGACTTCGGAATGGTGAAGCTGCCGTTTTTTTGTTAATTGTATTCGAAACAGCGATCAGTGCTGATTAAAGGGCACTTGCGTTTTGCGGAAATTAGTTTCTTTTATCACTAATTGGGCGTCTCTGAATTTCAAAGATGATTGGGGGAATTTCGGTGTTGTACACAGGCGTTGTTTAAGTTGTGTTTCTACATGCGTATATGTGTTCATTGAGGCGGGTGTCGAGGTTTCTTGCTGTTTCACCTACGTAATCTTGTCACAGCCTCCACAGGGTATAGTGTAAACTCCTGCATTGACTGGTTCGTGGTGCTTGGTTTTGTCCGGGTTAGATCCTTTATTGAAGTGGTAGAAGGATGGCGACTCTGGTGTTAGCTTGTGAAAGTACTTTTGAGACGTTTAGTGCAACCTGGCTTTTGGGGAAGAATTATAACTTTGTTGGGAGCGGTTTTGATGCGTGGAGAATTGATGATCTGAAGAGCTCTTTTCTTGCAGTCTTTGATGAAAAAAGGAGGAAATTGTAACTCAGTGAATGTTTGGTGAATGTAAGTACATTCCTCGTCCAGAAACTCGGGACTACAAATTCGGTATGCTCTTAGGAAAAACCCGATGATGATGCCTCTTTTGGTCTTGGTATCTTGATGGAATAGAAGTGTGTGAGAAACATTTTATTGGTGGGTTTCCGATAAACTTGAAATTTTTAGGTTGTTGTCTACTTTGTGAATGAGGACGTCGAGGAAAGGTAGCTTGTCATTGGACTCTTCTTCTAGTGTAAACTGAATCGCTGGTTCAACTGCGTTTTAGCCTTGCCTGAAGATCCCGTACATCAAAACGTTTAGGAGTTATTACGAGGGGCATCGTCCACGTAACGTAACCAAGTGATGCTTGAAGGGATATGTTGGCGAAGTGGTTTTGGACTCTAGGTGTTCCATGTATAAGTTGGCTAGGACGGCACTTATTGGGGACCCCATTCCCATGCCGTAGGTTTTTTTGTAGAGCTTGTTATTGAAAAAAAAACAGTTGAAGTTAACACAGAGTTCAATCAAGTCAACAAAATCTCCGGGAGGTAAGGGAAGGTTAAGGTCCTGGTTGACTTTACGTCGTTGAACCTCGATGGCTTTTTTTGTAGGTACTTTTGTGAAGAGGGAAGTCACATCCAAACTGCTTAGTTTCTTGTTACGGATGGAGAGGTTACGAATGCGGTTGAGAAGGTCGCCTGAGTGTTTAAGATGAGCGGGGCTGATGGTCCCCAGAAGGCAGGAAAGATGTTTGGCAAGAACTCCGGCTAGTTTGTGTGGAGCACTGCCTATTCCTGACGTGATTGGTCTGAGAGGAATAAATTTTGTTTTTTGGGTCTTGGGTAAACCATACATGTGTGCTGGTTTAGGGTTGCTTGGTAACAAGTACAGAAGTTTCTTCCCTTCGCCAACATCATCCCTTCAAGCGTCACTTGGTTACGTTACGTGGACAATGTCCTCGTAATAACTCCTAAACGTTTTGATGTACGGGATCTTCAGGCAAGGCTCAACACAGTTGAAACCAGCGATTCAGTTTACACTAGAAGAAGAGTCCAATGACAAGCTACCTTCCTCGATGTCCTCATTCACAAAGTAGACAACAACCTAAGATTTCAAGTTTATCGGAAACCCACCAATAAAAATGATCTCGCACACTTCTATTCCAGTCAAGATACCAAGACCAAAAGAGCATCATCATCGGGTTTTTTCCCAAGAGCATACCGAATTTGTAAATCCTGAGTTTCTTGACGAGGAATGTACTTACATTCACCAAACATTCACTGAGTTACCCAAATTTCCCCTTTTTTTATCAAAGACTGCAAGAAAAGAGCTCTTCAGATCATCAATTCTCCACGCATCAACACCGCTCCCAACAAAGTTATAATTCTTCCCAACAGCCAGGTTTGCACTAACTTCTCAAAAGTACTTTCACAAGCTAACACCCCGAGTCGCCATCGCTTCTACCACTTCAATAAAGGATCTAACCAGGACAAAACCCCAAACACCACGAACCAGTCAATGCAGGAGTTTACACAAAACCCTGTGGAGGCTGTGACAAGATCTACATGGTGAAACAGCAAGAAACCTCGACACCCGCCTCAATGAACACATATACGCATGTAAAAACAACAACTTAACATCGCCCGTGTACAACACCGAAATTCCACCAATCATCTTAGAAAAATTCAGAGACGCCCAATTAGTGATAAAAGAAACTAATTTCCGCACACGCAAGTGCCTTGAATCACACTGATCGCTGTTTCGAATACAATTTAAAAAAAACAACGGCAGCTTCACCATCTCCGAAGTCTTAGCAAGAATCCTCCTGAAAACAGTAAATCCTGCCATCAAAATAGTCTCTCCTGTTTATACTAACAAAGAACAGAGAGGAACACTGAAACAAGCTGCCCCATTCCAGTCTATATTTGTCCAACCTATTTTTATGTTACCCAAGTAATAGCTTTTATATCCTTTACTCATGTACGAATTAATTGCTCTACCATATTGTAAATTTCTTTTGTCACTACCACTACTACTACTACTACTACTACCACTAGTGAACATCGATATGGTACCTCACTAGTATTCACCTCACTCTGAGCCTTTATATACCCTCTGTGTCCAGTATTGTTTGTAATGGCTTGAATAAAGCTCCTGGAGAGCGAAACGTTGCCACAATAAATGTCACATTAGTTGCACTTGTGTCCTTTTACTTTACATATTGTCGGTAATTCTACCAACTTTATTACAAGATGAGTAGGGATGGCAACATCAATGTTCTGGGGATGTACACTTTTAGAGAAGCACACAGCAACACCACCTTTCCCTTTCCCCTTTTGCCGTCTCTTCTCATCCATGGGTTAGCCAAAATTTCCCTTGAAAAAATTTTTCTGGAGCCCCTTCGCCCAAAAAAATTTTTTAAAACCCACCCTTTTCATGTCGGGACATTGAGTTTTTCACAAAACTGTGTGTGAGCTCTCCAACATTAGTAATAAAAACCTCTTTTTGGGGCCGACGGGATGCTGATAGACTGACCCCCTTCATGATGGGGCACTTGAGGTGGGGGGGGGTGTAAGGCTTTTTAAGGGTTTGGCCTGTCCTGGGAGGAGGTGGGGGCACGAGGCAGCGGGCAGGATTAGGTCTGGGGCCTTGTAAAAGGCCCAATACCCCCCTGCTGGCGAAAAAGGAGAAAGCGGGAGTGGGTGACTTGGATGTTTTCACCAATTTCAAAAAATTTTTTTCTGGTTTTTTTCCGAGAACAGGCCCCTCAAAAAACAGGGGGGCCCCTTTCCTGTAAATTTTCCTTTTTTTTCCACACGGTCCCCCGTTTCCTTTTTTTTGCGGCAGTAACTGCCCCTGGTATATCCCCAAAGGCAGTTTTTAATGGTGTGCCCCTTCCGGTGACACAGAGCGTTTCCTAGGTGCCGGGGGAGGGGGGACTTTTAAATTTGTTTCCCCCCTCTTGTTTTTTGCTAAATTTTTTTCTGCGGGTTTTCTGCTGCTGGGACTGGGGTTGGGTTAAGGGTGAAAAACGACTGTAAAAGTTTTCCCCAACCCCACGTCCCCTACCACCCCCGGCATTTTCTGACAGTGTGTCCCTACTTTTTCGTATTTTTGGCACAGTGGGTTTAAATTTACAAGTGATAGTCCCCTGTTTAAAAAAACTACACAATCTCGGGTTTGGAGAAAAATCCTAAACTCAGAACTTGCCGATGAAGCACGCGGGCCAATTTTGGGGGAGTGTGTCGGCAGTTGCTGACGGGTTTGTGGGGTCAAGAGGGTAGGGGCACTATCAAGTGTATTTGGCGGGTTTCCGAAGCAGGGGTTGTCAGGGGGTAGGAGAATTAACAGATCCAAGGCTTTGCTTGGGTTCTGGAAAAAGGATATGTTCCCTCTGCTTGGCAGCTCGCTCTCTCTCTCCCTTTTCCCCTCTTTCTCTCTGGTCTCTCCCCTCTCTCTCTCTTTCTCTCTTTCCTTTTTCCCCCTTTTCCCCCTTTTTCTTCCTTTCTCTCTCGTCTTCTCTCTCCACTCTTTTCCCCCCTTCTCTCTTTCTCTTTCTCTCTCTCTCTCTCTCCCCTTCTTCTCTCAATCTCCCCTCTCTCCCCTCTCTCCTCCCCTGTTCTCTTCTCTCTCTCTCTCTCCTCTCTCTCTCTCCCCTTCTCTCCCCCCTCTCTCTTCCCCTCTCTTTTCCCCTCTTCTCTCTCTCCTGTCTCCCTCTCTCTCTCCCTCCTCTCTTTCTTTCCCCTCTTTCCCCTATTTCTCTTTTTCCCTCTTTTTTCCCCAATTTTCTATTTCTCTCCCCTCTCTCTCTCCCTCCCCTCCCCTTCCCCTCCCCCTTTCTCTCCTCCCTCCTCCCCTCTCCCCTCTTTCTGAAAAAGTACAAAAAATTTGGGGTTAAATTTAGCAAGAACTTTTTTTAAAATTAAGCCCTTTTCTAAAATTTTCTCTTATTTTTTTTAAAGATATATTTTTCTTTTATTTTAAATGAAAAAATAAAATCATTTTGTACCAAAAGAACTTAGAAAATTTAAAAACTAAATTTATTGTAACAAGCTAAATTTTAATTTTTGGCCTAACCCAGCTAAATACTATACCTATTTTAGATAAGTTTACAATAAATTAATAAAAAAAAACAGAATGAAAATATTTAAATTTAAAACACCCTGTTGGAAAAATCTGGGGATCTTTATTGTAGACGTTTCCCCCATCCATGGCTTTTTCAAAACAATTTTTCCCGGACAAAAACTTAAGACAGAAGGGGCTGAAACAGAAGAATACAGTGCTGTAGTAAGCAACTAACCAGTTTTAAAAAAAAATTAAAAAAAAATGGGGACTTAGTGGAGTGGGGTGACTTTTAAATTTTTCTTTTTTTCTTAAATACCCGAGACTTTCTTGAATTTTATATAACCTTATTTCCAGCGGTCCAATATAAAACAACGAGGGAAACAAAATTTTTACAAAAAGAAAAAGGGGTCCTTCCTCCTAAAAATTTTCACCAGTCCCAAATATAGTGGGTAAATACAAAAAAATTTTGGGGGGAGACGGGAAAAAAAAAATAAGAAGCTAGAACAGCGATTTAAACAGGGGGGAGGTTTTGAACCGTTCGTCTTGAGGATGCCAGCACACCGGGTCTTCAAAAACCCAAGTTATCTTTTGATCAATCAAATCACATATTACCGGGGAGATAATTTCCCGTAATCCCCTTTATTTTTTAGCTCCAAAACACCGACCAGTATGTTTTAAAAAAAGTGGGCCCACTGCCCAGATCCCGATAGAAAGGTCCCCAAACCCCCACTGGTCCCCAACCCCCTTTAAAAAGGTCCGAACCCTTTTTCTGGTTTCCCAACCCTTACTGGTCCGAACCCTTTTACTGGCCGAACCCTTGACTGGTCCAACCCTGGACTGGTCCCCCAAACCCGACTGGTTTTTAAAAAGGTTTTTGTGCACCAACCCAGCAGGTTTTTTTAATAGAATTTTTTAGAGGGTTTCTAGTAGAATTGCAGTAAATCAACCATTCAAATCATTAGAACTGTTTTAAATCTGTGGGCATCAAACCAAAAGGGCTTCCCCCATGCATAAATTGTCATTTTTGTGGAAATTTTTGTCACGCCCCTTGTGCAGATATCCAAGAACTAGCTACAAAACAGTATTTAAAAAAGGGAAAGTTTTTTGGGGGTTTCCCAAATTTAAATAAATCTTGGACTAAAATCACAAGGGAATTTAAAAAAGTCCCAAAATCAAAACTGGGTTTCCCCTAGAAAAAACCGGGAACTTTCCTACAACAATGGGAACATAAAAAGTCTTTGGGGTGAATGGACTGCCCTTGATACTGGCCATGTAGTCCCGAAACTTTTAAAAGGGGGAGAAGATGTCCTGGGAAATCAGTAAATGGGGGGGTGATAGTGGGTGGGCCCGGGGGACAAAATGGTGAAACGGGGGGTGCTGTCCCGGGAGACGTAAGGTGGGAAACGGAGGTGCCCGTCCTGGGGGACAGTAAAGGTGAAGCTGGGGATGCTGTCCTGGGAGACAGTAATGGGGAAGCTTTGGGGGAAGCTGTCCCTTTTTAGACAGTAAAGGTGAAGGGTGGGGATTTTGTCCAGGGGTCGGGAATTTTTATGCAGGAAGGAATACATATAAATGACCCCAAAAAGGGGGCAGGGGCCATAGAAGGGAAAAAAGTGGGAGCAAAGATAAAAAAAAAAACCAATATTTTCAAAAAAGAAATACCGGAAAGGGAAAAAGCAAACAAGAGGACCCACCAGCAATAGTTAATAAATTACCAAAAAAACGGTGGGAGCTCCTTTTTGGGGCTAGGGAGGATAGAAGGTTTAAAACAGGGAAACAAAGCACCCAAAAGGGAAAAAAAGTCACAAAACCCAAGGCAAACGGGAAAACCCAACCCTTTTCACAAACTATGCCCCCGGTAAACTGCTGGCATGGGAAATCTGGAAAAACAGATGGGGGCGTGCAACTATGACCCCCTAAAAAAGCCCCTACCCCAAAACAACCCGGAAAATGCAAACTCCCTTCCTTTTTGTTTTTTTCCCCCCGAACTGTGGGACCTCTTCGTACAGGAAAACGTGGCCCATAAAATTAAAAATTTCCCGGCCCTAAAACCCTCTAAAGGGGGCCAAAAAAGATACAAAACATCCATCCCCTGGGAAAACCTGGGTAACCACAGCCAACCCAAAAAAGGAAGGTTTTTTAGTGCCGGAAAGGAAAAAAAAATGGCAGGAAATGGCAGAAATTTTGTACACCCCAAAACCGTCTTTCCTGGAGTGGGAAACCCATCGATGGCCCTCCCTCCAAACCAACAGATACAGATACTAATGCCGGAAAAAAAAAACCCCCCCCAGTACCAACAATACCACCAGTCCCATACCCTTTTTCTTTGCAAATATACAGGGTCTAAAGCCACAACAAACAACAAAAAACCTTTTAACCCCCCGGAACCCGCTCCAAGAGGCCAAAAGGGAAAGTTGCGGCTTTTACTGAAACCCACATAAAGGGCACTTGGACAACGAAATATGGACCCCCAGGTTACAACCTAAACAGATTTACAGGTGAACGGCAAAAGGGGGGGGGGTTTGGCCTTACTTCAGAGTCACTTTTTGCACAGAACTGCAAAGCCTCAAATAAAGTATGGAAGTTTTGGGCAGAAAAAGTCGAAAACCCAAAAACCTAGTCTTGGGGTAGTTTACAACCTCCGGATGCAACACCCCACAATTCCAAAACAGCTTTTAAAAAATTTGACCACTGTCTGGAAAACCTTTCCAGCTCCGCACCAAAAAAACTTCTCCTGGGGTTTTCACTTAAAGGGCCCCCAAAATGGAGGAATATGCAAATAAATTGTTGCAGTAAAACACCAGAGGCAGCTCTGAGAAAATTTTACACTCACGCGAGTTTTAAAAATCTCTGCAAAAAATTTTCAATTAAACCAGCAAAAAAAACCCTACAACGGAAATACACTAACCTCTCTTCACTAACAAGATGATCGAAAGAAAGTTACCAATAAAAAAAATATACTCAGACACAACATAATTGAGTTCATCATGAATGCGGGGAGCCCCAACCGACTAAAAGAATTAGTCCCGAGGAGCATTCACCAAATTCAACTTCAGTAAAAAAAACATAAAGTGGGCCCAAAGAAAACCAACCAAAAACCGATATAACTGGGAAATATACTAACACACAGACCCCAACAAAGCCTAAACAATTTAAACTCGGGCACTCGATTATCAAAAGGCTTATTCCTCTAAAAAAAAAGGAGGAGTAGATGTAAAACAAAAGAGCAGGCGCTCCCTTTACGGGCAGGGAAAAGAATAACGAGCGGCTAAAGGGGTTAAATATATCAAAATGCGTAGGGAGACACTGGTCAGAGAAATAGAAAGCTCGAACTTAAGCTAAAAAACCCTTTTGGGAGTCGGAATTGCGGGAAGAACTAAAAGCCATAAATGAAATCGAAAGAAACCCAAAGTATTTCTTCTCCTATGCCAAATCAAAATCGAGAACAAGTCCAGTATTGGGCCCCTACTTCAACAAGATGGGTCCTACACGATGACAGCAAGGAAATGAGTGAACTACTCAAGTCCCAATATGACTCAGTTTTTAGCAAGCCGCTAACCAGCCCCTGAGAGTCGAAGATCAAAATAAATTTTTTTAAATGAGAGAGCCACAAAATTTGATGAACACAAGCCTACCCGATGTTATCCTGACGCCAAATGACTTCGAACAGGCGATAAATGACATGCCATGCACTCTCCCCCAGGGCCAGACTCATGGAACTCTGTGTTCATCAAGAACTGCAAGAAGGGCCCCAAATCACGACCTTTTCCATCCTATGGAGAGGGAGCATGGACACGGGGGTCGCCCCACAGTTACTAAAAAAAACAGACATAGCCCCACTCCACAAAGGGGGCAGTAAAGCAACAGCAAAGAACTACAGCCCAAAATAGCACTAACATCCCATATCATAAAAATCTTTGAAAGGGGTCCTAAGAAGCAAGATCACCACCCATCAAGAAACCCATCAGTTACACAACCCAGGGCAACATGGGTTTAGAACAGGTCGCTCTTGTCTGTCTAAACTATTGGATCACTACGAAAAGGGTTTCCTAAATGCACTAGAAGACAAAAAGAATGCAGATGTAATATATACAGACTTTGCAAAAGCCTTCGACAAGTGTGACCATGGCGTAAAAAGCGCACAAAATGCTTTGCTAAAGGAATAACAGGAAAAGTCGGTCGATGGATCTATAATTTCCTCACTAACAGAACACAGAGAGTAGTCGTCAAAAAGAGTAAAGTCCGAGGCAGCTACGGTGAAAAGCTCTGTTCCACAAGGCACAGTACTCGCTCCCATCTTGTTCCTCATCCTATATCCGACATAGACAAGGATGTCAGCCACAGCACCGTGTCTTTCCTTTGCAGATGACACCCGAATCTGCATGACAGTGTCTTCCATTGCAGACACTGCAAAGCTCCAGGCGGACATCAACCAAATCTTTTAGTGGGCCTGCAGAAAACAATATGAAGTTCAACGATGAGAAATTTCAATTACTCAGATATGGTAAACATGAGGAAATTAAATCTTCATCAGAGTACAAAACAAATTCTGGCCACAAAATAGAGCGAAACACCAACGTCAAAGACCTGGGAGTGATCATGTCGGAGGATCTCACCTTCAAGGACCATAACATTGTATCAATCGCATCTGCTAGAAAAATGACAGGATGGATAATGAGAACCTTCAAAACTAGGGAGGCCAAGCCCATGATGACACTCTTCAGGTCACTTGTTCTATCTAGGCTGGAATATTGCTGCACACTAACAGCACCTTTCAAGCAGGTGAAATTGCCGACCTAGAAAATGTACAGAGAACTTTCACGGCGCGCATAACGGAGATAAAACACCTCAATTATTGGGAGCGCTTGAGGTTCCTAAACCTGTATTCCCTGGAACGCAGGAGGGAGAGATACATGATTATATACACCTGGAAAATCCTAGAGGGACTAGTACCGAACTTGCACACGAGAATCACTCACTACGAAAGCAAAAGACTTGGCAGACGATGCACCATCCCCCCAATGAAAAGCAGGGGTGTCACTAGCACGTTAAGAGACCATACAATAAGTGTCAGGGGCCCGAGACTGTTCAACTGCCTCCCAGCACACATAAGGGGGATTACCAACAGACCCCTGGCAGTCTTCAAGCTGGCACTGGACAAGCACCTAAAGTCAGTTCCGGATCAGCCGGGCTGTGGCTCGTACGTTGGTTTGCGTGCAGCCAGCAGCAACAGCCTGGTTGATCAGGCTCTGATCCACCAGGAGGCCTGGTCACAGACCGGGCCGCGGGGGCATTGACCCCCGGAACTCTCTCCAGGTAAACTCCAGGTAATCAGTCCCTCAACCTTGGAGTAGGTGCGAAGAGCACCATAGTCGTGGAGATTCTGAAGCAGAAGCAAAGAGCCTGGCGTTTATATACAAACATCAGGTGTAGCAGACGAGGGCATGGTCACTGGTAGGCGGGATTCCCCAGTGGAAGTAGGTCCTTCCCAAAGAGATGGGTTAGTTGTAGTAGTAGTTGTCATAGTCGTGAAGGTTATGTGCATGTCCTCAGAATCAAGATTCCATGATGTGCAGTGTCTGACAAGTTGTGCAAGAATGTAAGTTGTGTCCTGGAATTTGTATTGATAAAGCCACTGGATGGCGAAACGTCTACATAAAGATACCCAGATGTTGCACGGTGTCTTAATTTCATCTTGTCGGTATATATATACCATTCTTGCACAGAATGAATATATTTTTTTTGTTAGGTTGAAAATGATTTTTGCAAAATCGTTGCATACACAAATTTTTGCTTGCCTTATTTAGCAAGAAGAGCATTGATATTAAGGCAAAATCTCAAGTTTTAACCTATTTGGGATGATATGTACACCTACCATCCGACTTAACGACCTGCTCGACATACGACCACTCGACTTATGACCGTGTTTTGTATGCCAAATTTCTGGGAAATAAACAACTGTTTGTGTTGTATAAACACAAAACAACTGTTTATGTTGTACACAGTGTTTATCCTAAACTTTACAGTATAAAATACAGTACTAACAGCATAAAAGTGAAAAAATGAAATACCAAAAAAAACAAAAAAAAAAGTCGTTACAA
>NC_069449.1:36968974-37029375 GCF_026875155.1 Cherax quadricarinatus | reverse complement strand
ATTACTCTATCTAACATGCTCACGCATGCTTGCTGGAAGTCCAAGCCCCTGGCCCACAAAACCTCCTTTACCCCCTCCCTCCAACCTTTTCGAGGACAACCCCTACCCCGCCTTCCTTCCCCTACAGAATTATAAGCTCTCCATGTCATTCTACTTTGATCCATTCTCTCTAAATGACCAAACCACCTATTATTAGCTCCACACCTTCTCCTAATTTCCACACTCTGAATTCTCTGCATAATATTTACACTACACATTGCCCTTAGACAGGACATATCCACCACCTCCTCGCTGCAGCTCTTACAACCCAAGCTTCACACCCATATAAGAGTGTTGGTACAGGTCCGCCATCACAAATCCGGCAATCAGTTATTCGGTTCCTTCAGTTATTCGGCACTAATTTTGGCTAGCATAATTTCAAATTTCCAGGGTCGCCACACCAACCTGCTGGTACTGTTTGGTGGCGCTACTTGCTGCATAAATCATTCCAATTTCTTTTTCTCCATTTATTGTTTTAACCTGCTTACTTTTAGCCCTAGCCATGGTTCCAATGAATAAAAGAAATGCTTCTCATTATGTAAAGCACCTACACAGTACATTATCCATTAAAGATAAGGTGGCTTTGAAGCCACTGTCGGTTGCCATGAGCTCAGTCTCATGAAGCAAGAGAATATGCTTTATTATTACGCTAATATCAACACTACAGCTTGTTTGCCTATCACAATTCATCTAATATGACATAAGAAACAATATAAATAACATAAAACATGTTAAATACTCCAGAATGAATAATATTTGGCATAACACTGAGCAGTTCGACAGAGTTATGAAGAGGATATGGTAAACAAATACCATTCTCCTATCCTTGTCTTGGTGGCTTATACTAGAGAAAACGGAGTATAGCACAGGGCTAACAACTATGATATGCACTCGTACTCCACCATAAACATGAAACAAAAAAGTTATTTTCTCTCTATAGATTATCACACATAGCAGCATATGTGTAGAGAACCTAGGATAACCCCAAAAAACTCAACGTGGCTTATTTTTAGTACCTGGCTTGGGTTAGCCATATATGTTTTTTGGTAAATATTTGATTCCCAGTCAGGGTAGAAACATTAGGTGTGTTTCTTACACCTGTTGTCTATGTTTACCCATCAGTAAATGGGTACCTGGGTGTTAGCCGACTAGTGTGGGTGTTATCCTGGGACACTGACCTAATTTTCTTGAAATACTCAGCATAACAAGCAGCTTTCTATATAGTAGTATGTCACTGATGCCAGCTAGGCCTGTATACCTTGTACATGTACGTTTAGTAAATAAAGATATTATTATTATTATTATTATACTATTATTATCATTTTCTCAGTTGTTTGTTGGGTTATCTTATTCAAACTTGGGCAATGTATGATGGAAAGATACTTCTTCACATACACCAAAAATGAAAGAAATCAGACCATAAATGGCGGAGTTCACTTCTCAGCCATTAGCGGCCGCTTAGCGGTATATTTTTGTATGGTTATGGTTATATTCTCATTTTTTCGGTCTCATTTGATAGAATGAAAGATATATTACAGAAATAGATATGATTTTGATTGCTTTCATGACGAAAAGTGCCTTGAAATTGCGCTCACAGTAGCGAAAATTTTCTATTCTTTAGCGAAGCTCAAGAGCAAACAAATGACGTCACCGTCCAATACCTGTCCGCCTGCCAGTCCAAATTCCAGTACGGAGTCAAGAATGGGTTGACATTATTTATACAGTTATTACAATAATGCAGCAGTCTGCATAACAGTAGTAAATCTTCTATATTTTTGTGAATAAAAATTCCAAATGGAAAGCAAGAGTAATATAAGAGGGGCCTGTAGCCATGACTAATGAACAGAGAAAATGTTATTTTAGTGCCAGGAATGTCTGCATTGTTTATTCTGGACCTTATTTTGAAATTGGCATCTGTTGAATTTGTTTTAAAATTTGGGCCCCAAATTCCCAAATTTTCTGACCACTTTATTGGGTAGTTGAAATAAGTGAATGGGCGGTTTCTTGTACTCAGTTGACAGACTAGAAGTAAATAAGTTTATTCAGGTTTACACAAATACAGTTACATAGATTATCATACATAGCAGTGTATGTATAGAGAACCTAGGGTAACCCAGAAAAGTCAGACAAAATGACTTATTTCCAGTACCTGGCTTGGGTTTGCCTTATATGATTTTCGGTAAATATTTTTTTTTCTCGGTTGTTTGTTGGGATATCTCATTGAAACTTGGGCAATGTATGATGGAAAGATGCTTCTTAACATATAACAAATTATTATTATTATTACAATCAAAAAGAAGCGCTAAGCCACAAGGACTATACAGCGCTGCAGGGCAGGAAGGAAGCGAGGGCATCAGGTGGCAAAAGGGAGATGGATGAGTAATAGGTTACGGATGACAGTGGGGTAGTGGATGGTGAAAGGGTAAAGGGCAGCAAGAGACTGAACTAGAAAAGGTTGAGGGGAGTGCGAAAAGTATCATCAGAGTTTGTGGAGTAATCAGTTTGTTGTCAAGAAGTCAATGAGAGAGTCAGGATTAAAGGAGGGTCCCATCAGCAAGAAGGAAGGTAAAGAGGAGTAGTAGAACGAAGACGACGTTGGAGGTAAATTCTGCGTGCTCGTTGATAGAGAGGGCAGTCTAACAGAATGTGCTAATCGATACTGGAACTTGACACTGCTCACAGAGAGGAACAGGGTGCCTCTCCATGAGATACCCATGAGTAAGACGAGTGTGGCCAATGTGAAGGCGGGGGAGAGTGGTCTCCCAACCTCGGCACTGATGACAGAAGACGGCCAGTAACTATGCACGGTTTAATAGAATAAGTTTGTTACCGAGCAGAGTTGACCAACGTTGCTGCCAACGGGTGCGAAGGTGGGTAGCTATTGCAGCTCGATAGGAAACTGGTAGGTCATGTACTGCTGACCGCGCAGCAGTGTCTGCTTGTTCATTGCCCTGTACGTCGACATGACAGGGGGGCCCCAAAAAAAAACAATATCTTTATGTTTGGTAGAGATACGGCGTAGCCAAAGTTGGATACGGAGAACTAGGGGATGAGATGTATCAAATTTTCGTATAGCCTGTAGAGCACTAAGGGAGTCTGTGACTACTACAAATGATGACACAGGCATAGATGCGATACAAATAAGTGCTGCAAGAATGGCATACAGTTCAGCAGTAAAAATGCTAGCTGAAGATAGTAAATACCCCCGCACGACGCTGTCCGGAAAACACTGCTGCGAATCCGACGCCGTCTGAAGACTTAGAGCCATCTGTGTACAAGCGGTGGCATGAGAATGGGAGTGGAAGTGATCAAGAAAAAGAAAAGGGGCGGGAAGCCACCGTAGGCAGTTGAGCTTTCGAGCAAGGGAGTGAGAAAGAACAGACCCGAACAGCTGGAACTTTCCCCGGGGGGTAGGGAAAAGTGAGATGCTACATGAACATATAAAGATGGTAACTGAAGGGAAGACAAGAGTGAATGTAGGCGAAGAGAAAAGGGACGGAGCAAACAGGGGCGGCGAACGAATAAAGAATGTCTACTAATATCGGTGACCATTCTATAAATGGAAGGATTGTGTAGATCGTGAGAGCGTACATAGTAGCGAAGGCAATGGGCATCACGGCGATCAGACAAGGATGGAACATTCGCTTCTGTATAGAGGCTCTCAACAGGGGAAGAGCGAAAAGCACCAAGGCACAAACATAATCCTTGGTGATGGATAGAGTTAAGGCTAGAGAGAGTAGCAGGAGAGGCCGCGGAATAAATCTGGTCACCATAATCGAGTTTCGATAAAATGAGGGCTGAATGTAGGCGAAGCAGAGTTCGACGATCAGCTCCCCAGGAACGATGAGCAAGGGTTTTAAGAAGGCTTAGCCGGCTGTGACAAGTTACCTTCAGAGAGGTAATGTGAGGTTTCCAGGATAACCTACGGTCAAAGAGAAGGCCCAGAAACATATAACAAAAATAAAAAAGACGGACGATAAATAAGGGAGTTCACTTCTCAGCCATTAGCCGCCTCTTTGCAGTATATTTTCGTTTGGTTTTTATGGTTGTATTCTCATTTTTTGGACTCATTTGATAGAATGGAAGATATATTACAGAAATAGACATGATTTTGATTGCTTTCATAACGAAAAGTACCTTGAAATTGGGCTCAAAGTAGCGAAATGTTCGATTTTTGCCGATGTTCATTGAACTGTGTAAGTCAAGTTGGTTAATTTTATTAAGTGTATTCTAATCTAACCACTCTGTAATTCGGCAAACTCAGTAATCCAGCACACTACAGGTCCCAATGATGCCGGATTTGTGATGGAGGACCTGTACCACTATACAGGTCTCCCTCAACGTTCACGTTTTCAACTTTCACGGGCTTCACACATTCGCGAATTCCCAACCGCCAAATTCCCAGCCACCGAATTCCCAGCCGCCAAATCATATTTAAGTTTCCCGCCACCTGCGAGTCCCTACTACCCTCCCTCCGACCCCCGCAACTGGCAGCCAGCCCTCCCACCACTCAGTGTGGTGAGTGTTTTGTTTGTTCATTATTTGCTATTAAACTACAGTATAAATAATGTAAACCCATTCATGACTGCATATTGGAATGGCTATTCGGACAGGTATTAGACGGTGACATCATGTGTTTACTCTTGAACACTGCAAAGAATTAAACATTTCTGCTACAGCTAATAATAACAATAGTAATAATAATAATAATAATAATAATAATAATAATAATAATAATAATAATAATAAATATGATATAATTGAAGAAGGAAGCTGTACAAAAATATGAGGGAGTGGTTGATCCATCGTCAGTGTGGCTTTGTTTATGCTGGAGTAAACATTATCGTCTCCATGCTCTCCAAAATTTTCATCAATTAATTCATTTGTTTTGGTGCTTGTAGATTGATGTGACAGGAGTGGTAGAGGCAGGATTGAGCAATGGTATTTAATAACATACTGTTAATAAATACATGTTATTAATAATTGTGCTATTATTATTTATAACATATATGTTATTAAATATAGGTAGTAGGTTGGTAACAGCAACCGCCCAGAGAGTACTACCGTCCTGCATAGTTCGTGTAAACGAAAGCCTGTAACTTGTTTACCCAATGAGCAGTAGGATTGCTGGTGTCCTTTTTTTCTGTCTCATGAATCATGCAAGATTTCAGGTACGTCTTGCTAACTTCTACTTACACTTAGGTCACATCTACACATACATGTACAGATGCACATTTATACACACCCCTCTGGGTTATACTTACTATTTTCTTTCTAGTTCTTATTCTTGTTTATTTCCTCTTATCTCCATGGAAGTGGAACAGAATTCTTCCTACCGAAAAGCCATGCGTGTTGTAAGAGGCGACAAAATGCCGGAGCAAGGGGCGTAGTAACCTCTTCTCCTGTTTATATTACTAAATGTAAAAGGAGAAACTTACGTTTTTTAATTTTGGGCACCTTGCTTGGTTGGTGAATGGCCGGTGTGTTGAAAGAAAGAATGGTATTAATACATACATGTTAATAATAATACATGTTATTAATTAATAACATGTACTTTATTATTTATAACATATATGTTATTAAATACCACTGCCTCAACTGCTGAATTATTGTGAAATGTTTGGAAGAGCAGGGAGACTAATGCTCACTCCAGCATAAACAAAGTCACACTGACGATGTGTCAACCACTCCCTCGTATTTTTGTACAATTTCCTTCTTCAATTATATCGTATTTATTATTATTATTATTATTATTATTACTATTGTTATTATTAGCAATAGCAGAAATGTTCGATTCTTTGCTGTGTTCAAGAGTAAACACATGATGTCACCGTCTAATACCTTTCCTAATAGCCATTCCAATATGCAGTCATGAATGGGTTTACATTATTTATTCTGTAGTTTAATAGCAAATAATGAACAAACAAAACACTCACCACACTGAGTGGTGGGAGGGCTGGCTGCCAGTTGCGGGGGTCGGAGGGAGGGTAGTAGGGACTCGCAGTGGTGGAGGCATTGGTGGAGTCTGTGGTATTTAATAACATACATGTTATTAATAACATACGTTATTAAAGCATAACATGTATATATTTAGTACAATTTACGACGTTTTCATGTATTTTATGATTATTCATGGTTCAACAAGTTAAGGAAGCAGTATTGTAATATATTTCCCTACAATATATTGGGGCACCAAACATTCACGGTTTTTCAACATTCGCGAGGCTCTTGATCCCCTAACCCTCGCGAATGTTGAGAGAGACCTGTACTTTCATACATTCCCTTCTTTGCTTCCATAGATAATGTTTGTTGTCTCCACATACACCTCAATGCACCACTCACCTTTCTTCCTTCATCAATTCTATGGTTAACCTCATCCTTCATACATCCATCTGCTGACACATTAGCTCCCAAATATCTGAAAACATTCACATCTTCCATACTCCTCCTCCTCTCCAATTTGATATCCAATTTTTCTTTATCTAAATTGTTTGATACCCTCATCACCTTACTCTTTTCTATGTTCACTTTCAACTTTCTACCTTTACACACACTCCCAAACTCGTTCACTAACCTTTGCAACTTTTCTTTAGAATCTCTCAGAAGCACAGTATAATCATCAAAAAGTAACTGCGTCAATTCCCATTTTGTATTTGATTCCCCATAATTTAATCTCACTCCTCTCCCCAACACCCTAGCATTTACTTCTTTTACAACCCCATCTATAAATATATTAAACAACCATGGTGACATTACACATCCCTGTCTAAGACCTACTTTTACCAGGAAGTATTCTCCCTCTCTTCTACACACCCTAACCTGAGCCTCATTATCCTCATAAAAGCTCTTTACAGCATTTAGTAACTTACCACCTATTCCAGTGGACCCCCACTCTATCATATTTTTTTTTTTTTTCAACAAGTCGGCCGTCTCCCACTGAGGCAGGGTGACCCAAAAGAGAAAGAAAATCCCCAAAAAGAAAATACTTTCATCATCATTCAACACATTCACCACACTCACACATTATCACTGTTTTTGCAGAGGTGCTCAGAATACAACAGTTTAGAAGCATATACGTATAAAGATACACAACATATCCCTCCAAACTGCCAATATCCCAAACCCCTCCTTTAAAGTGCAGGCATTGTACTTCACATTTCCAGGACTCAAGTCCGATTTTTTTTTATTTTATTATCACACTGGCCAATTCCCACCAAGGCAGGGTGGCCCGAAAAAGAAAAACTTTCACCATCATTCACTCCATCACTGTCTTGCCAGAAGGGTGCTTTACACTACAGTTTTTAAACTGCAACATTAACACCCCTCCTTCAGAGTGCAGGCACTGTACTTCCCATCGCCAGGACTCAAGTCCGGCCTGCCGGTTTCCCTGAACCCCTTCATAAATGTTAATTTGCTCACACTCCAACAGCACGTCAAGTATTAAAAACCATTTGTCTCCATTCACTCCTATCAAACACGCTCACACATGCCTGCTGGAAGTCCAAGCCCCTCGCACACAAAACCTCCTTTACCCCTTCCCTCCAACCTTTCCTAGGCCGACCCCTACCCCGCCTTCCTTCCACTACAGACTCATACACTCTTGAAGTCATTCTGTTTTGCTCCATTCTCTCTACATGTCCAAACCACCTCAACAACCCTTCCTCAGTCCTCTGGACAACAGTTTTGGTAATCCCGCACCTCCTCCTAACTTCCAAACTACGAATTCTCTGCATTATATTCACACCACACATTGCCCTCAGACATGACATCTCCACTGCCTCCAGCCTTCTCCTCGCTGCAACATTCATCACCATGCTTCACACCCATATAAAAGCGTTGGTAAAACTATATTTCTCATACATTCCCCTCTTTGCCTCCAAGGACAAAGTTCTTTGTCTCCACAGACTCCTAAGTGCACCACTCATCCTTTTCCCCTCATCAATTCTATGATTCACCCCATCTTTCATAGACCCATCCGCTGACACGTCCACTCCCAAATATCTGAATACATTCACCTCCTCCATACCCTCTCCCTCCAATCTGATATCCAATCTTTCATCACCTAATCTTTTTGTTATCCTCATAACCTTACTCTTTCCTGTATTCACTTTTAATTTTCTTCTTTTGCATACCCTACCAAATTCATCCACAAATCTCTGCAACTTCTCTTCAGAATCTCCAAAGAGCACAGTGTCATCAAGTCCGACTATATGAAAATAACTGGTTTCCCTGATTTTTTTTTTTTTTCAACAAGTCGGCCGTCTCCCACCGAGGCAGGGTGACCCAAAAAAGAAAGAAAATCCCCCAAAAGAAAATACTTTCATCATTCAACACTTTCACCACACTCACACATTATCACTGTTTTTGCAGAGGTGCTCAGAATACAACAGTTTAGAAGCATATACGTATAAAGATACACAACATATCCCTCCAAACTGCCAATATCCCAAACTCCTCCTTTAAAGTGCAGGCATTGTACTTCCCATTTCCAGGACTCAAGTCCGACTATGTGAAAATAACCGGTTTCCCTGAATCCCTTCACTAAATATTACCCTGCTCACACTCCAACAGATCGTCAGGTCCCAAGTACCATTCGTCTCCATTCACTCCTATCTAACATGCTCACGCACGCTTGCTGGAAGTCCAAGCCCCTCGCCCACAAAACCTCCTTTACCCCCTCTCTCCAACCCTTTCGAGGACGACCCCTACCCGGCCTTCCTTCCCCTATAGATTTATATACTTTCCATGTCATTCTACTTTGATCCATTCTCTCTAAATGACCAAACCACCTCAACAACCCCTCTTCTGCCCTCTGACTAATACTTTTATTAACTCCACACCTTTTCTTAATTTCCACACTCCGAATTTTCTGCATAATATTTACACCACACATTGCCCTTAGACAGGACATCTCCACTGCCTCCAACCGTCTCCTCGCTGCTGCATTTACCACCCAAGCTTCACACCCATATAAGAGTGTTGGTACTACTATACGTTCATACATTCCCTTCTTTGCCTCCATAGATAACGTTTTTTGACTCCACATGTACCTCAATGCACCACTCACCTTTTTTACCTCATCAATTCTATGATTAACCTCATCCTTCATAATCCATCCGCCGACACGTCAATTCCCAAGTATCTGAAATCATTCACTTCTTCCATACTCCTCGTCCCCAATTTGATATCCAATTTTTCTTTATCTAAATCATTTGATACCCTCATCACCTTACTCTTTTCTATGTTCACTTTCAACTTTCTACCTTTACACACATTCCCAAACTCATCCACTGACCTTTGCAATTTTTCTATAGAATCATCAGCAAAAAGTAACTGTGTCAATTCCCATTTTGAATTTGATTCCCCATAATTTAATCCCACCTCTCCCGAACACCCTAGCATTTACTTCTTTTACAACCCCATCTATAAATATATTAAACAACCATGGTGACATTATACATCCCTGTCTAAGACCTACTTTTGCCGGGAAGTAGTCTCCCTCTCTTCTACATACCCTAACCTGAGCCTCACTATCCTCATAAAAACTCTTAAAAGCATTTACTAACCACCTATTCCATATACTTGCAACATCTGCCACATTGCTCCTCTATCCACTCTATCATATGCCTTTTCTAAATCCATAAATGCAATAAAAACTTCCCTACCTTTATCTAAATGCTGTTCACATATATGCTTCAATGTAAACACTTGATCTACACATCCCCTACCCACTCTGAAACCTCCTTGCTCATCCGCAGTCCTACATTCTGTCTTACCTCTAATTCTTTCAATTATAACCCTACCGTACACTTTTCCTGGTATACAGAGTAAACTTATTCCTCTATAATTTTTACAATCTCTTTTGTCCCCTTTCCCTTTACATAAAGGGATTATACATGCTCTCTGCCAATCCCTAGGTACCTTCCCCTCTTTCATACATTTATTAAACAAAAGTACCAACCACTCCAACACTATATCCCACCCTGCTTTTAACATTTCTGTCATGATCCCATCAGTTCCAGCTGCTTTATCCCCTTTCATTCTACGTAATGCCTCACGTACCTCCCCCACACTTACATTCTACTCTTCTTCACTCTTAAAAGATGGTATACCTCCCTCGCCAGTGCATGAAATTACCCCCTCCCTTTCTTCCTCAACATTTAAAAGTTCCTCAAAATATTCTCATCATCTACCTAATACCTCTCTCTCCCCATCTACTAACTCCCCTACTCTGTTTTTAACTGACAAATCCATACTTTCCCTAGGCTTTTTTTAACTTGTTTGATTCACTCCAAATTTTTTTCTTATTTTCATTAAAATTTCTTGACTGCCTCTCCCACTCTATCATCTGCTCTCCTTTTGCACTCTCTCACCACTCTCTTCACCTTTCTTTTACTCTCCATATACTCTGCTCTTCTTATAACACTTCTGCTTTGTAAAAACCTCTCATAAGCTACCTTCTTCTCTTTTATCACACCCTTTACTTCATCATTCCACCAATCATTCCTCTTCTCCTCCTGCCCCCACCCTCCTATAACCACAAACTTCTGCCCCACATTCTAATCCTGCATTTTTAAAACTATTCTAATCCTCTTCAACCCCCCCCTCCCCACTACTCATCTTTGCACTAGCCCACCTTTCTGCCAATAGTCGCTTATATCTCACCCGAACTTCCTCCTCCCATAGTTTATACACTTTCACCTCCCTCTTACTTGTTGTTGCCACCTTCCTCTTTTCCCATCTACCTCTTACTCTAACTGTAGCTACAACTAAATAATGATCCGATATATCAGTTGCCCCTCTATAAACATGTACATCCTGGAGCCTACCCATCAACCTTTTATCCACCAATACATAATCTAACAAACTACTTTCATTACGTGCTACATCATACCTTGTATATTTATTTATCCTCTTTTTCATAAAATATGTATTACTTATTACCAAATCTCTTTCTACACAGCTCAATTAAAGGCTCCCCATTTACATTTACCCCTGGCACCCCAAGTTTACCTACTACTCCCTCCATAACATTTTTGCCCACTTTAGCATTGAAGTCCCCAACCACCATTACTCTCACACTTGATTCAAAACTCCCCACGCATTCACTCAACATTTCCCAAAATCTCTCTCTCTCCTCTACACTCTCTCTTCTCCAGGTGCATACACGCTTACTATAACCCACTTTTCACATCCAATCTTTATTTTACTCCACATAATCCTCGACTTAATACATTTATAGTCCCTCTTTTCCTGCCATAGCTTATCCTTCAACATTATTGCTACTCCTTCTTTAGCTCTAACTCTATTTGAAACCCCTGACCTAATCCCATTTATTCCTCTCCATTGAAACTCTCCCACCCCCTTCAGCTTTGTTTCACTTAAAGCCAGGCCATCCAGCTTCTTCTCCTTCATAACATCCACAATCATCTCTTTCTTATCATTTGCACAACATCCACGCACATTCAGACTTCCCACTTTGACAATTTTCTTCTTATTCTTTTTAGTAATCTTTACAGGAAAAGGGGTTACTAGCCCATTGTTCCCGGTATTTTAGTTGACTTTCACAACACACATGGCTTACGGAGGAAAGATTCTTATCATATGCCTTTTCTAAATCCATATATGCAATGAAAACTTCCCTACCTTTATCTAAATACTTTTCACATATATGCTTCAATGTAAACACTTGATCTACACATCCCCTACCCACTCTAAAACTTCCTTGCTCATGAGCAATCCTACATTCTGTCTTGCCTCTAATTCTTTCAATAATAACCCAACCATACACTTTTCCTGGTATACTCAGTAAACTTATTCCTCTATAATTTTTACAATCTCTTTTGTCCTCATTCCCTTTATATAAAGGAATTATACATGCTCTCTGCCAATCCCTAGGTACCTTCCCCTCTTTCATACATTTATTAAACAAAAATACCAACCACTCCAACACTATATCCCCCCCCCCCCTGCTTTTAACATTTCTGTCATGATCCCATCAGTTCCAGCTGCTTGACCCCCTTTCATTCTATGTAATGCCTCACGTACCTCCCCCACACTCACACCCTGCTCTTCTTCACTCCTAAAAGACGGTATACCTCCCTGGCCAGTGCATAAAATAACTACATCCCTTTCTTCGTCAACATTTAAAAGTTCCTCAAAATATTCCCACCATCTACCCAATACCTCCATCTCCCCATCTACTAACCCCCCTACTCTGTTTTTAACTGACAAATCCATTCATTCCCTAGGCTTTAACTTTATCTCACTAAAAATTTTCATTAAAATTTCTTGACAGTGCCTCTCCCACTCAATCATCTGCTCTCCTTTTACACTCTCTCACCACTCTCTTCACCTTTCTTTTACTCTCCATATACTCTGCTCTTCTTATAACATGTCTGCTTTGTAAAAATCTCTCATAAGCTACTTTTTTTCTCTTTATTCATCATTCACATCCTTTTTCTTCAACCCCCATACCACACAATTCCACTCCTCTTTTACTCCTGCACCTCCCCCTCTCTAAAAGCCCCCCCCAAATTAATGGCCCCCATTCTAATGATGTGCTTTGCTTAAAACTATCCAACCCTTTCAAGGCCTCCCTCCCTACTCATACTTGCACTAGCCCACCTTTCTTCCAATAGTTGCTCATATCTCACCTGAACCTCTTCCTCCCTTAGTTTACACACTTTCACTTCTCTTACTTGTTGTTGCCATTTTCCTTTTATTCCATCTTCTTACTTCTTATTCTTATTATATACTTCACATATCCACAACATTGCTGGGACCTATAAATACTTTGTATATGTTCCACATTCCAAAACAATAGTAAATGGTTAAGGCAAGTGTAAATGTCCACCTGTCAGTGTGTGTTTGTGACAATTTGAGTACAATTTCAGTACCCAATACTAGTGTCAGAACAAAGATTGGTTATGAAATGACAAGAACTACTATAAATTGTAATTATCAGAAAATAAAAATTATTTATTTTTATATAGCCGGACTTGAGTCCTGGAAATGGGAAGTATAATGCCTGCAATTTAACTCTTTCAGGGTCGGTAGGCCCTCTCCTAAACTTGTTCTTAGGGTCGGAAATTTTTCGGAAAAAAAAAAAAAATCTTATGAAATGATAGAGAATCTTTTCCCGATCATAATGACACCAAAAGGATGAAATTTGATGGAAAACTTACGGAATTATGCTCTCGCGAAATTAGCTTTCTCGACGATGTTTACGCACCGGCGATTTCGCCCACTTTGAGCCCTATTTCTGGCCAATTCCAATGTACCATTTTTTTCTATCGAATGAGTACAAGAAACCACCCATTTACCGATTTCAACTATCCAATAAAGTGGTCAGAATTTTACTGGATAGTTGAATTGGCATCAAAAGATGCCAATTTCCAAATAGGGTCCAGAATAAACAAGACAGATATTCCTGGCACTAAAATAACATTTTTTCTGTTCATTAGTCACATCTCCAGGCCTCTCTTACATTTCTTTTGCTTTCCGCTTTGAATTTTTATTCTCACAAAAAAAATAGAAGATTTACTGTTATGCAGACTATTGCATTAGTGTAGAAATGGTATAAATAATATAAGCACACTTGTAAAAGATTATTAGACTCACCAGTTGATGTGTATTGGACGCATCGTCATGATTTGTTTACTTTTGAACTTTGGCAAAAATCAAACATTTCTGCTACTTTGAGCTCAATTTCAAGGTACTTTTCATTGTGAAACCAATCAACATCATCTCAATTTCTGTAATGTCTTCCATTCTATAAAATGAGACCAGAAAAACTAGAATACAACCATAAATAGCATACAAAATACACTGCAAAGTCGCCGTTTTAAAGAAAAAATACGGTTGGAGTTTTTTTTTTCCTCATGCACTGTGTGCTGCAGGATTTTTTTTATACTGTGCACACTGGCCATATACACCCATTCTTTCATATGTAGGCCTTCCAGCTTTCTCTTGCTAGATTTGAAGGTGCTAGAATTTATGCATACTAGTACGGCACCAACCCTGGCGTGCAAGCCATACTAGTACGGCACCAACCCTGAAAGGGTTAAAGGAGGGGATTTGGGATATTGGCAGTTTGGAGGGATATGCTGTGTATCTTTATATGTATATGCTTCTAAACTGTTGCATTCTGAGCACCTCTGCAAAAACAGTGATTATGTAAGAGTGAGGTGAAAGTGTTAAATGATGAAAGTATTTTCTTTTTGGGGATTTTCTTTCTTTTTGGGTCACCCTGCCTCAGTGGGAGATGGCCGACTTGCTAAAAAAAAAAAATTATATAAAATAACATGAAGAATAGAAAAAAAGGTATATCGGCAACACTTCTGCAAGTGGCAGGACTCGATGTTGCCATCACGTGAGCATCCAGTGCCAACTTCTCGGCCTCATATCTCTACAATTACTGACTCTAATTTTTTTTATCCTATAACACTTAGAAAAATGTGTTCTTTATTTCCATAAAAATAAAATTATTTTTTTATTTTTTAAAATATTTGGGACACTGGGGTAGTGAACGTATGTTTGGACCATTTACAGGTTAATTAACAGTAAATCCATGTATATATGTTGAAAGAAATGTGCAGTAAAGAAAGCCCTTATCACACAAAGCAGCTTCCTTATTATACAAGAACTTGATAAATTAGACACATGTGCAACTCTTGGGTATCTTTATTGAGGAAACGTTTCGCCACACAGTGGCTTCATCAGTCCATACAAAGGAGAATCTTGAAGAGCAGGAGGAGAATGAGGTAATCAGTCCCTCAACCTATGACTGCTGCACCTCTCCTGCCAACGGTTTATAAGCTCCTTCTCAGCACGTATGCCGTATTCTATTCAAGATTGATGGACTGACCACATCGACTCAAGGTTGAGGGACTGATTACCTCATTCTCCTCCTGCTCTTCAAGATTCTCCTTTGTATGGACTGATGAAGCCACTGTGTGGCGAAACGTTTCCTCAATAAAGATACCCAAGAGTTGCACATGTGTCTAATTTATCAACATGTCGGTTCTCTAAACCATTCATCTACAAATACAAGAACTTAGAGGATCTTCAAGGTGTATGTACTCTAGTCAGTGAAAACTCAATATTCACTTAGTTCATTTTACTTCTTCCACCCTAGATGAGGGTGATTTAACATATATTTTAGCACTATACTGTACAGAGCAACAGAGTAATTCAACACTGCTAGGTGCTAAAGCACTACATATATAGTACAGCACCAAACAATTGACTTTAGAAATTTGTGTGGTATATTATCTGTAAAAGTCAATTATCCAACTATTTACTGCTGAACAGCCTATGAATAGATTTGATTATCCACTGGTTTTTCTGGCAGTACCCATATGAATGATCGATGTTCAGATGAGAAAAACATCATCAGGGATACTGTATCAATAAATCTGATATTAAAAAAAAAAAAAAAAAAAAAAAAAAAAAAAAAAAAAAACTTAAAAGAAACATTTGATAATTAAGAAAAATTTCTAGCACCATCAAGAATCTTACAATTTAATATTCTGGCCAGTTTTTGTAAACCTTTTGTTCATCCTCATGTACATACAAAGCAAAAATGCAGAAGGAATATACTCATATCAATAGTTGTTCATTTGGAAATTTGAAATGAAAATGTGCTGAGCCATGAAAGGTTAGAGGAAAAAAGTGACCTTCTATTAATGTTGTGCCACATAGTATTACCGCAATGATAATTTCTCCTAACAAAAGCTGTTATTCACTGCTTTCAATCGGGCAAATACTGTGTCAAAGTTCACATTACTTCTAAGAAAATGTGCCAAATGTTTAATACTGACATTTTTTTTTAACTAGGACCACAACAGAAACATAATCTTGCTGTCAAACAGTATACATTTCAGTGCACTTGAATGACAAAAATATTTAAAGATATTAAAGCTTTAACTACAGTAGGTCCCCCACTTACATGTTAATGCATGCCTAAAAATTACTCACAACCTATTTTCCTGTACACACCCAAATCATAATCAGAGATGCAGTCCCGAACCCATACTTGACACAACACTTTATGTTTGCTTTTCACATCCTCCCTCCCTCTCTTTTACTGATTCTAGTCCTGTATCATATTCCACCCCTTACTCTCTTCCACTAAAACATCATAATCCACCCCAACACTGTATGCCACCCTCACAATGTACTATACACTCACACACTATTCCACCTTCACACTGTACTATGCCCCCACACCACATACCCAATCTACACTCTTCATTCCTGCTTTCCACACTACTCACTGTTATGGTCAGGATATAAGGTACCTGGGCATGTAGTGAAGTTTACTCTCTGACCAGGTTGAGGAGGATGGAGGCCAGCCTCACCCCACTGACCATGTACTACACACAAACACCATTCTCTACCAAACAAACAAAAACTCTCCACACATTTATAAAATAAACATATGCCAAATATAAATGTACTGTATTTGATTAAAAAGAGCCAAATAAAAATCATTTATTGAAAAAATTTTAATTTGAATGTTTGCGCTTCCTAAGTTGTTCATTGGTCCAAAATTGCCAATATTTTAAGTGTAGAACATCATACATCAGAAGATCATAAGCCAGGGGATCTACTGTAATCTAAAACAAAGACACATTTCAATAAGGGAGTCTAATGAACCAGGTGTGAGTAAAGACACTGATCAGGTAATACATAATGCTTTTACCAAAGACTTATTCACAGACACACCAATAACAACTTGAATGCATAATTACACGAGAAATGTGGTGTCCCACTTTATACTCTGGCAAAATTCTACAAACGTTCCTTGAAACATATAATTTGCATGACTGAATAGAGGAATTTTAGTTAGCCTGTATGGAATTAACAATCTGGGATAAGACAAATCTAGAAGAAAAATATACAATGTATATATTACTATATACATATACATATAATATATATATATTATATATAGCTGGGTAAAATGTAGCCCCCTTGTTTATTCCATAAATGTTAAACAGGAAAAAAATTTAGTGGATGGCTAATGTGATGATGTGCAAAATTTGAAAAACAATTTACCATATCATCGGGGCCTTCACAGGAATGTCGGTAAGGCATCCCCTGGAAAAAAATGGAAATCTATGTTAAAAAAATAAACCAAACCAAAACTCTATGACAGGTGGTTGTGGTGGTGGAGGGAGGGGAAACTGCTCTATACAAAAAGTTTCAACATAAACCAAAGGAAAAGGGTAAATTTTGCACCCCTGCAAAAAAAAAAAAAATCTATTTCATGCAAATCTAATCTAAACAAGTAGCATTACCATTCATAAATACAAACAAATAATACTAGGTTGTAATTTGCTTTTGGCGATGAAGATTTACCATCAACATGAGTTCTTCGGGACATATTAGTCCAGCGGAGATTCTAAAAGTAAGAGAATAGTACACTTGCTATGCGGCTTCTGCTCAGCTAGAAACTCTAATCAAGGAGAGCTCCAGTCTATGGGGAAATAAAATTTGTATAATCTTTAGTAATTGTCCAGTCTATGTCTAACAACGGCTACCCTAGGAGAATGCAGCTTCAATATACATTATCTCAAGTGCATTCACACCTTGTCAATCAACCCCATCTCTGTCTAAAAATCAGTGAAGGAACTCTTATCTCAGCAACACTGGTTATTGAGTTATACTATATATTTTTTGTAATGCACTAAATTTCAAGGTGAGATTGACAAGGCTTTACTACAAGTTGCTCCACAAATGGTAGGCAGGATGATGCAGCATACCTCAGGCACTATTTTGTTGAGCATCATCTCCATATCATCTCGGACGTATGGATCCCAGTTTTCATTCAGCGCTAAACTGGCTGAAGTGTGGAGGACTGTAAGAAACCACAAAATTTTAAATTTTCAGTAAAAATGGAACTATGAGACAGCCTAAAATAGTGTATAATAATAATAATAATACATTAATATGAAGGCCAAAACCTTAATTACTGTGTGTGTAAATGTTACTTTTATATACACTCAGTGCCCACTTTATTAAGTATATCTGCTCATTAATGCAAATGTCTATTCAGCCAATCATGTGGTAACACCTCAATGCTTAAAAGCATGCAGACATAGCCAAAAGGTTCAGTTCTTGTTCAGAGACCAAACATCAGCATGGGGAAGAATTGTGATCTAAGTGACTTCTACCGTGGAATGATTATTGGTGTCAGACGGGATGGTTTGAAGGCCTCAGAAACTGCTGATCTGGGATTTTCTTCTACAAGTCTCTCTAGTTTGCAGAGAATAGTGTGAAAAACACAACACATCTAGTGAGGAGCAGTTTTGTGGGCAAAAAAACTTTGTTAATGAGAAGAGCCAGAGGAGAATGACCAGACTAGTTCAAGCTGACAGAAGGTGACAGTAACTCAAATAAGAACATAAGAACATAAGACAATATTTTGCAGAAGAGCATCTCTGAATGCACAATACACTGAACCTTGAAGTAGATGGGATACAGCAGTAGAAAACCCCACCATGTTCCACTCTTTTCAGCTAAAAACAGGAAACTGAGGCTACAATGGGCACAGGCTTGCCAATACTGAAGACTGGAAAAAAATGTTGCTGCTGCTCTGACGAATCATGATTTCTTCTGCAACATGCAGATGGTAGTGTCAGAATTTGGGATAAATGTCTGGGATGTGGCTGAATGGGAGAATTGCAGCATGAACATGAAGCTGACAAATCTGCAGCAACTGCATTATGCTATCATGTAAGCATAGACCAGGATCTTGAGGGAATGTTTCCAGCCCTTGTTGAATCCATGCCACAAAGAATTCAGGCCCTACCCAGTACTAGAAGAGTGTACCTAATATAATGGCCACTGAGTGTGTAGTACTCATATATATAATATATATATATATAATATATATATATATATATATATATATAATATATATATATATATATATATATATATATATATATATATATATATAATATAAATTTGCTGTAAAATCAATACTGTATATATACTGTATAATAGGATAAATCACATTAATAAATACTCCTATTAAATTTTTATTTACACATTCAAACCTGAGAAAAAAGTAAATTGATTTAACACAAATAATTAGAATTTGTAAAAAATACACAAAGGATGAACTGCACTATAGAGTAGATGGTCTATGAAACATAGATAAACAAAAACATTATGCATCACTGGGCTCTCTAATTATTGTACATAAGTGTAGTGACTGGACATAGTCTAAATTTAAATATAAATGTTAGATATAGATAAATAACATAACTACATATCAATTTTAGGAAATTTATTAGGAATTACTTATTAGATATGCTCTATTGGAATTAAAAATAAATGATAAAAATAATATTAAGAATGAACTTTGTAAAAATGCAAGTAATAAAAGCGTCTTTCCATTTTCAAGAAATGGAAGTACAGTGGACCCCCGCATAACGATCACCTCCCAATGCGACCGATTATGTAAGTTTATTTATGTAAGTGCGTTTGTACGTGTATGTTTGGGGGTCTGAAATGGACTAATCTACTTCACAATATTCCTTATGGGAACAAATTCGGTCAGTACTGGCACCTGAACATACTTCTGGAATGAAAAAATATCGTTAACCGGGGGTCCACTGTATTGTTTGATGTTTTAAGAAGGCTGGAGAGAGTGGAGGTACATTTAAGCTTACAGGATCAAACTCAAATATTGCAGACACGTAAAATACAGCATATGCTTTCCATAAGTAGCATACTAAAACAATAACTAGTGTTTAAGCAATACTGCTAAGCAACATAACCTAATAACTTACTTATACACCCATTATGAACAATACAAATACACTTGCAAGCATTTAATATAAAGGATATTTTGTAAATACTGTATATCCTGGGTATGGCTAGGGTGTAACGGGAGGATTACGCATGATTGAAACACAGAATTTTGCCTGTCTCTTATGCAGATATTACAAACATTAATAAATCAAATGTTGTCTATAAAATAAAAATGTGCAAAATTCTTTGACAATCTGAATCTGTACCTAAATTGTGAGTGCTCATTTATTAATTTATTTCTAGGATAGCATCATACAATGGTATCACAGAAAATAAAAGTAATTTCAATATTCCCAGGTGTATTATATTTCAGACTGCATATAGCTATTCATTATTTCAGTAGATACTGTATACAAAAGTGACACATACCAATGGCAAAACATAAAATACCTCTTCAATTCCTTAAAGGGATTTATTTTCATTGGGATCCTTACTTATATTGTGCACTATATATAGACATACTATGTACAGAATATCATTCTTGACATCATACATTACATAAGTAACTTATATTCATATTTGTATCATATATATTGCATAGTCAATATGAGTATACAGTACATTAAGTGATAAAGGATTTTTTTTTTCCATCATAGTTCTTATGATACTGTCAGTATCCCATTGAGACATCTATAGATTATATTCAGTCTACTTATTGCAACTATAAATAATTTAAACGATTCAAAAGCTAAACCCTAGAGGTTTAGCACTTAAATTGTTTATACAATGCTGCAGAGGTATGTGTGAAAGCAGGCATGTGCAGAGGTTAGGAATGAGTGAGGGGTTGGAGAGAGCCGAGGTAGGGGTCACTGGAGGTCTAAGAGTAAAAGTTAACTTGTTACAATGGATTAGTTTGTTAAAAAATCAAAGACAGTGTTTGTGTCAAAGGTGGGACTTTCAGTGAGGAGGTAGAGCAACTATAAAAATAGCTAATACAGTAGGGCCCCACTTATACGGAGGGTTAGGTTCCGGGCTGTTGCCGGAAAGCAGACATCGCCGGAAGGCAGAACTCCATTTTTTTCCATTTATAAATGCATATAAATGCCAGACAACAAGTTTACACTAAATTATATTAAGTTAGTAATAGAACTAGGCATTAAAAACACACAAAGTAAGATACAGTCACAGTAAATTCATTACTTAAAGTATTTGTAATCTTAATGTAGGGAGAGAGGTGAGTAGTACTTATTTGTAGGAAGTCAGGTGCAGGTAGCCCAGGTGTAGGTAGCACTGGCTCCCCGTCTCATACTTAATATACGATATTTAAAACATCCCAGAGAGGTAAAATGCACATACAATACACTCATTATTTACCTTAAAATATGTGTAATCTTAATATAGGAAGAGAGGTGAGTAGTATTTATTTGTATAAAGTCAGTGTAGGTAGCCGGTAGGTGTAGCCTGGGCTACACCTACTGGCTACTTACACTGTGGCCCAGAGCCATATTATTAACATCAACATGCCTTGTTCACTGAATTTAATCATTTCTAACAACTACCTTTAGATGCCATCATAAACGAAGGTAGAAGTAATGAATAATTCATGCTGAAAATTGTAAACAAAAGCGGAGTGGGGGAGTGGCTGGGCCAAACGCAGATTCATACACGTTTTCTCTGATGGCTGAACAAAGAAAACGTAATGTTGTCCCTCCACCCGGCTCCACAAGTATTATTATCAGAGCATATAAAATATGCAATAAATGCCAGACAACAAGTTTACACAAACTTATATTAAGTTAGCAATAGAAATAGGCATTAAAAACACAATAAAAGGTAAGATGCACACAAAGTACACTTATTACTTACCTTAAAATATTAATATTAATGTGAGAGGTGAGTGGCACGGTGTTTATTGAATAAAATCAGAATGGCACACCATCATTTTCTAACTTGGCACTTAAAGCAAGAGGCTTACGACTTCTCTTTTTATTACAGCTAACCTTAGACGCCATCGTCAATGAGAGCCAACTAGTTAATGAAAGAGTAAACGAGAGAGAGAACAAGATACAGAGTTGAGACAATGTAAGAACACAAACTGAACAGGTAGTGGACGATCACTTGGTCAGGCGAAATGTGTATTAATGTGTGTCTACTTTTAGTTCATTCACGTCCATTTGTAAGAGTTTGTAAAACATTTACCTCAATATTTTTTTATTTTAATAATACTTACCTTACAATACAAATACTCTACATTCTGTACAAGTTGTAGAAGTTAGTTCAGAATAAACAAACAGCAACACACCATTTTTTTGAGTGAATGAAGATAATAATATTAATAATAATAATAATATTATTATTAATAATAATATTATTATTAATAATAATAATAATAATAATAATAATAATTATTATTATTATTATAGTAGGTTGGTAGGTTGGTAGACAGCAACCACCCAGGGAAGTACTACCGTCCTGCCAGATGACTGTGAAACAGAAACCTGTAACTGTTTTGCATGATGGCAGGATTGCTGGTTTCTTTTTCTGTCTCATAAACACGCTAGATAACAGGGATATCTTGATACTCCTACTTACACTTTGGTCACACTTCACAGACATGCACATGCATACATATATACATACATCTAGGCTTTTCTCCTTTTTCTAAATAGCTCTTGTTCTTCTTTATTTCTTCTATTGTCCATGGGGAAGTGGAAAAGAATCTTTCCTCCGTAAGCCATGCGTGTCGTATGAGGCGACTAAAATGCCGTAAATGCTAGTAACCCCTTCTCCTGTAGACATTTACTAAAAAAGAGAAGAAGAAAAACTTTATAAAACTGGGATGCTTGAATGTGCGTGGATGTAGTGCGGATGACAAGAAACAGATGATTGGTGATGTTATGAATGAAAAGAAGTTGGATGTCCTGGCCCTAAGCGAAACAAAGCTGAAGGGGGTAGGGGAGTTTCGGTGGGGGGAAATAAATGGGATTAAATCTGGAGTATCTAAGAGAGTTAGAGCAAAGGAAGGGGTAGCAGTAATGTTGAAGGATCAGTTATGGAAGGAGAAAAGAGAATATGAATGTGTAAATTCAAGAATTGTGTGGATTAAAGTAAAGGTTGGATGCGAAAAGTGGGTCACAATAAGCGTGTATGCACCTGGAGAAGAGAGGAATGTAGAGGAGAGAGAGAGATTTTGGGAGATGTTAAGTGAATGTATAGGAGCCTTTGAACCAAGTGAGAGAGTAATTGTGGTAGGGAACCTGAATGCTAAAGTAGGAGAAACTTTTAGAGAGGGTGTGGTAGGTAAGTTTGGGGTGCCAGGTGTAAATGATAATGGGAGTCCTTGATTGAACTATGTATAGAAAGGGGTTTAGTTATAGGTAATACATATTTTAAGAAAAAGAGGATAAGTAATACAAGATATGATGCAGGGCGAAATGACAGTAGTTTGTTGGATTATGTATTGGTAGATAAAAGACTGTTGAGTTAGACCTCAGGATGTACATGTTTATAGAGGGGCCACAGATATATCAGATCACTTTCTAGTTGTAGCTACACTGAGAGTAAAAGGTAAGATGGGATACAAGGAAATAGAAGCATCAGGAAGAGAGAGGGAAGGTTTATAAACTAAAAGAGGAGGCAGTTAGGGGTAAGATATAAAGCAAATTGGAGGATAGATGGGCTAATGAGAGCATAGGCAATGGGGTCGAAGAGGTATGGTAGGTTTAAAAATGTAGTGTTAGAGTGTTCAGCAGAATTTGTGGTTACAGGAAAGTGGTGCGGAGGGAAGAGGAGCGATTGGTGGAATGATGATGTAAAGAGAGTAGTAAGGGAGAAAAAGTTAGCATATGAGAAGTTTTTAAAAAGTAGAAGTGATGCAAGGGGGGAAGAGTATATGGAGAAAAGAGAGAGGTTAAGAGAGTGGTGAAGCAATGTAAAAAGAGAGCAAATGAAGAGGGGGTGAAAATGTTATCAACAAATTTTGTTGAATATAAGAAAAAGTTTTGGAGTGAGATTAACAAGTTGAGGAACCCTAGAGAACAAATGGATTTGTCAGTTAAAAAATAGGAGAGGAAGTTTTTAAACATGGAGAGTTAGAGGTATTGGGAAGATGGGGGGAATATTTTGAGGAATTGTTTAAATGTTGAAGAAGTTAGGGAAGCTGTGATTTCGTGTATAGGGCAAGGAGGAATAACTCTTTTTGGAGTGAGGAAGAGCCAGTTGTGAGTGTGGGGGAAATTCGTGAGGGAGTAGGTAAAATGAAATGGGGTAAAAGGGAGCCGGGGTTGATGGGATAAAAATAGAAATGTTAAAAGCAGGTGGGGATACAGTTTTTTGGGGTGGTTGGTGCAATTATTTAATAAATGTATGGAAGAGGGTAAGGTACCTAGGGATTGGCAGAGAGCATGCATGTTTTCCCTTTGTATAAAGGCAAATGGGACAAAAGAGAGTGCAAAAATTGTAGGGGGATAAGTCTGTTGAGTATATCTGGTAAAGTGTATGGTAAAAAGTTATTATTTTAAAGAATTAAGAGCAAGACGGAAAATAGGATAGCAGATGAACAAGGAGGCTTGAGGAAAGGTAGGGGGTGTGTGGACCAGGTGTTTACAGTGAAACACATAAGTGAACAGTATTTAGATAAGGCTAAAGAGGTCTTTGTGGCATTTATGGATTTGGAAAAGGCGTATGACAGGGTGGATGGGGGGCAATGTGGCAGATGTTGCAGGTGTATGGTGTAGGAGGTAGGTTACTGAAGACAGTGAAGAGTTTTTACGAGGATAGTGAAGCTCAAGTTAGAGTATGTAGGAAAGAGGGAATTATTTCCCAGTAAAAGTAGGCCTTAGACAAGGATGTGTGATGTCACCGTGGTTGTTCAATATATTTATAGATGGGGTTGTAAGAGAAGTAAATGTGAGGGTCTTGGCAAGAGGCGTGGAGTTAAAAGATAAAGAATCACACATAAAGTGGGAGTTGTCACAGTTGCTCTTTGCTGATGACACTGTGCTCTTGGGAGATTCTGAAGAGAAGTTGCAGAGATTGGTGGATGAATATGGTAGGGTATGCAAAAGAAGAAAATTAAAAGTGAATACAGGAAAGAGTAAGGTTATGAGGATAACAAAAAGATTAGGTGATGAAAGATTGGATATCAGATTGGAGGGAGAGAGTATGGAGGAGGTGAATGTATTCAGATATTTGGGAGTGGACGTGTCAGTGGATGGGTCATGAAAGATGAGGTGAATCATAGAACTGATGAGGGGCAAAGGGTGAGTGGTGCACTTAGGAGTCTGTGGAGACAAAGAACTTAGTCCATGGAGGCAAAGAGGGGAACGTATGAGAGTATAGTTTTACCAACGCTCTTATATGGGTGTGAAGCATGGGTGATGAATGTTGCAGCGAGGAGAAGGCTGGAGGCAGTGGAGATGTCATGTCTGAGGGCAATGTGTGGTGTGAATATAATGCAGAGAATTCGTATTTGGAAGTTAGAGGAGGTGCGGGATTACCAAAACTGTTGTCCAGAGGGCTGAGGAAGGGTTGTTGAGGTGGTTCGGACATGTAGAGAGAATGGAGCGAAACAGAATGACTTCAAGAGTGTATCAGTCTGTAGTGGAAGGAAGGCGGGGTAGGGGTCGGCCTAGGAAAGGTTGGAGGGAGGGGGGTAAAGGAGGTTTCGTGTGCGAGGGGCTTGGACTTCCAGCAGGCATGCGTGAGCGTGTTTGATAGGAGTGAATGGAGACAAATGGTTTTTAATACTTGACGTGCTGTTGGAGTGTGAGCAAAGTAACATTTATGAAGGGGTTCAGGGAAACCAGCAGGCCGGACTTGAGTCCTGGAGATGGGAAGTACAGTGCCTGCACTCTGAAGGAGAGGTGTTAATGTTGCAGTTTAAATACTGTAGTGTAAAGCACCCTTCTGGCAAGACAGTGATGGAGTGAATGATGGTGAAAGTTTTTCTTTTTCGGGCCACCCTGCCTTGATGGGAATCGGCCAGTGTGATAAAAAAAAAAATAAAAAATAATTAATTATTATTATTATTATTTATTATAAAAAGCACTAAACCCACGAGGGTCGTGAATTCCTATACATAGAGTAAATGTATACGAAAAGAATATTTTTCTACAGTTACCCCCCAGTGTTTGACCAGAGAAAACGTAATTCTTCCGACACCACCTACACAGCTGCTTTGTAAACAAATCTCATATTTACATCAATTTTTATTCTGAGTGTATGTATCATGTTTATATGCCATGTAATGGGTTTCATATATAATTTTGAGGAAAATATCATAGATGGATTAATGAAAATGCCTATATTGATGTAAAATAAGACATTTAGTGAGCCCAAGAGTGATTATTATTACGTAGTATTGGTGTCATGAGTAGAGAGAGACTTAGCGATTTTAATGTGTACCTGCACACCAGCACAGTGTGTAAGTATATTTAGGTACAAGGTACACATAAGTATAATTATCAGAGTACATATAAATATGCAGTAACTTTAAAACACTTGAAATTTTGGAAAGTTTCCTGACATAATAGATGTGGTCACTGAAAATGTAAACAAACTGGGTGGGGGGCGCTGTATTTAAAAGACTGCTTGCCATATAGCAAATTTTGGTCATAATTTGACATCGCCGTATTAGCGGAATGCCGTAAGGCGAAATGCCATAAAGCGGGGCCTTACTGTATATGTCTACTTTTAAATGTTACATGTTCAATCTTAATATTTTTAGTATTAGTAGTAGTGTTAGCAATAGAATTAGAAGTAGGGTTGATATTAACCCTTAAACGGTCCAAACAAATCGACGTTCAAATTCGTATTGCTACAAAAGTAGATCTACTTTTTTTAACATGTTTTCAAATATAACAAAAAAAAAATGTAGATAAAAGTTTTTTACACGTTTTCAAATGTAAAACAAAAAAGAAGATCTACATTTTTTTACATACTTTCAGATGTTGAAAAAATGTATATATACGTTTGGACCATTTAACCCTTTGAGGGTCGACAGGCCCTCTCCGAAACTCGTTCTCAGGGTCGGCCAAATTTAAAAAAAAAAATTATTTTCTCTTATGAAAAGATAGAGAATCTTTTCCCGATCATAAAGACACCAAAAGTTTGAAATTTTACGGAATTATGCTCTCGCAAAGTTAGCGGTCTCGGCGATGTTTATGCATCGGCGATTTTGCCCACTTTGAGCCCCATTTTCGGCCAATTTCACTGTACTAGTCGACAAAAAACAAGAATATTTCACTAGAACTCCATTTTTTCTATCGAATGGGTGCAAGAAACCACCCATTTATGAAATTCAACTATCCAGTACAGTGGTCAGAATTTAGCAATTTTGCCAATTTCACACAAATTTCAAAGGATGCCAATTTCCGAATAGGGTCCAGAATAAACAAGAAAGACATTCCTGGCACTAAAATGACATTTCCTCTAGTCATTAGTCACGTCTCAAGGCCCCTCTTATATTCTTTTGCTTTCCACTTTGAATTTTTATTCTCACAAAAAATATAAGATTTACTGTTATGCAGACTACTGCATTAGTGTAAAAAATGGTATAAATATTATTGGTGCACTTGTGAAAGAATATTAGACTCACCAGTTGACATGTATTGCACGCTTGGCACGATTTGTTTACTTTTGAAGTTTGGTAAAAATCGAACATTTCTGCTACTTTGAGCTCAATTTCAAGGTACCTTTCATTGTAAAACCAGTCAAAATCATCTCAATTTCTGTAATATGTCTTCCATTCTATAAAATGAGACCAAGAAAACTAGAATACAACAATAAATACCATACGAAAATACACTGCAAAGTCGCTGATTTATTCCAAAAAAATGGTCAAAGTTTTTTTTTTCTCATTATGCACTGTGTGCTGCAGGATTTTTTTTAGACTGTGCACACTGACCACATAGACCCATTCTTTCATATGAAGGCCTACCAGCTTTCTCCCACTAGATTTGAGGCCGCTAGAATTTATGCGTACTAGTACGTCAAAAACCCCTACGCGTAAGACGTACTAGTATGACCAAAACCCTCAAAGGGTTAAGGGTTAATAGTGCAGGTTGGTCATCACTAATCCGGTTCCATCAGTAATTCGGCACTAATTTCGGCTAGCATAATTTCAAATTTCTGGGGCCGCCACACCAACCTGCTGTTACTGTTTGCTGGCACTACTGCTGCATAAGTCATTCAAATTTAATTTTCTCCATTTATTGTTAAAACCTGCTCATTTTTAGACCTAGCCATGGTTCCAACAAATAAAAGAAATGCTTCTCATTGTGTAAAGCACATACAACGTACATTGTCCATAAAAGATAAAGTGGCTTTGATGCCACTGTCGGTCATAAGCTCAGCTCACTCAGACAAGCTGTGACTGGTAAATTTGGGCCTACATATGAGAGAATAGGTCTGTGTGGTAAGTGTGCACTATATAAAAAAATCCTGTGCCACACTGCATAATGAGAAAAAAACTGCGACCGTGTTTATGGTGTAAATCTGACTTTGCGGTGCCTTTTCTTATGGTTGTTTGCTCCTTTTTTAGTCTCATTTGATAGAATGGAAGATATATTACAGAAATACATATAATTTTGATTGGTTTCACACTGGAAAGCACCTTAAAATTCAGCCCAAAGTAGCAGAAATGTTAGATTTTTGCTGATGTTCAAGAGTAAATAAATGACATCACCATCCAATACGTGTCCAACTGGCTGGTCTAATACACAGTCATGAATGGGTTGACATTATTTATGCAATTATTACAATAATGCAGTAGTCTGCATAACAGTAAATCTTTTATTTTTTGTGTAAATAAAAATTGAGAATAGAAAGCAAGTACATGTATAATATAAGAGGGGCCTGGAGACGTGACTAATGAACAGAGAAAATGTGATTTTAGTGCTAGGAATGTCTGCAATGTTTATTCTGGACCCTATTTTGAAACTGGCATCTTTTGAAAGTTGAGTGAAACTGGCTAAATTACCAATTTCTGACCACTTTATTGGGTAGCTGAAATAGGTGAATGGGTGGCGTCTCGTACTCAATCGAAAGAATAGAAGGAATACTAGCGAAATAGCTATGAGTTTGGTAGACTAGAACAATGGAATAGGCCAAAAATAGGGTGTAAAATGGTGAAATCGCCAATGCATAAATATCGCAGTTAAGTGTATTCTAACCAAACCACTCTGTAATCCGGCAAAATCACTAATCTGGCACCCTACAAGTCCCGATGATGCCAGATTAGTGATAGCCAACCTGTAGTAGTATTACATTCCCAGTGCTAAACCTATAGCAGTTATATAGCACCTGGGGGATGGGTGGTAAACAGGTTTGATCCAGAGAAAAGGGTAGCTCCTATTCCTTAAGAATCTCTCACCAGCATCTAGGCCTGTATTCTACTTGTAATCAGTTTTATAGGTAAGTGTAGATCCAAAGCAGATGTTCAATATTCAAAGTCTCTTGTGGAAATCACAGGCAGCTTAAAAGATAATGTAAGCAATGAAAATGTAATATAAAGCCTATAAATTTTATAAATTAATTTCAATGAATATCTGGGATACAAAACTCCCAACTAAGAAGTTCTAAAGAAATTCAGTTAAGGTCTGGGGTACTGTTACCTTTGTCATGAGTTCTTCATTGCAAATTAACTTTTGGGCAATTTTAGGAATACCCTTAGTAAGATCATAAAAAATGTGTGTGTTGTGTGTGTGTGGTGTGTGTGTGTTGTGTGTGTGTGTGTGTGTGTGTGTGTGTGTGTGTGTGTGTGTGTGTGTGTGTGTGTGTGTGTGTGAGCATGTGTGGGGAGCGTGTGTGTGAGCGTGTGTGTGAGCGGTGCTGTGAGCGTGTGTGCGTGAGTGTGTGGTGTGAGCGTGTGTGCTGAGCGTGTGTGTGTGTGAGCGTGTGTGTGTGTGTGTGAGCGTGTGTGTGTGAGCGTGTGTGTGTGAGCGTGTGTGTGTGAGCGTTGTGTGAGCGTGTGTGTGAGCATGTGTACTCACCTAATTGTGGTTGCAGGGGTCGATACTCAGCTCCTGGCCCCGCCTCTTCACTGATCGCTACTGGGTCCTCTCTCTCTCTGCTTCCTGAGCTTTGTCATACCTCTTCTTAAAACTATGTATGGTTCCTGCCTCCACTACTTCACTTGCTAGGGTATTCCACTTGCTGACAACTCTATGACTGAAGAAATACTTCCTAACGTCCCTGTGACTCGTCTGAGTTTTTCAGCTTCCAGTTGTGACCCCCTTTTTCCCTGTGTCCCCTCTCTGGGAAAATCCTATCTCTGTCCACCTTGTCTATTCCCCCCAGTATCTTGTATGTCGTTATCATGTCTCCCCCGACCCCCTGTCCTCCAGTGTCGTCAGTCCGATTTCCCTTAACCTTTCCTCGTACGACATTCCCTTGAGTTCTGGGACTAGCCTTGTTGCAAACCTTTGTACTTTCTCTAACTTCTTGACGTGCTTGACCAGGTGTGGGTTCCAGACTGGTGCTGCATACTTCCAGTATGGGCCTAACATACACAGTGTAAGTGTCTTGAACGATTCCTTATTAAGGTATCGGAACACTATTCCAGGTTTGCCAGGTGCCCGTGTTTTTGTGAGTGTGTGTGTGTGTGTGTGTGGAGGTGTGTGTGTGAGCGTGGTGTGTGAGCGGGGTGTGTTGAGGTGTGTGTGGAGCTGTGTGGGGTGTGAGCGTGCGTGTGTGTTAGCGTGTGTGTGTTAGCGTGGGGTGGTGTGTGTGCGTGAGGGGTGTGCTTTGTTGGGGAGCAATGCCGCGTGTGTGAACGTGCACGTGTGAGCATGTTTTGAGTGGTGCGTGTGTGTGAGCATGCGTGTTTCTGTGTGAAACATGTACTCACCTAACTGTGGTTGTAGGGGTCGGACACACCTGGCCTTGCCTCTTCACTGATCGCTACTAGGTCCCCCCCTCCCCCCCCCTCTCTCTCTCTCTCTGCTTCCAGAGCTTTGTCATACCTCATCTTAAAGCTATGTATGGTTCGTGCCTCCATTACATCACTTGTTAGGCTATGACTGAAGAAATACTTCCAAACATCCCCATGACTCGTCCGAGTCTTCAGCTTCCAATTGTTGACCCCTTGTTTCTGTGTCCCCTCTCTGGAACATCCTGTCTCTGTCCCTTATCTATTCCACACAGTATTTTGTATGTCGTTACAATGTCTCCCCTAACCCTCCTGTCCTCCAGTGTCAGCAGGCCGATTTCCCTCGACCTTTCTTCGTAGGACATTCCCCTTAGCTCTGGAAAATCCTTGTTGGCAAACCTTTGCACTTCCCTCTAATTTCTTGATGTCTTGACCAGGTGTGGGTTCCAACTGGTGATGCATACCCCATATTTGGGGCCTGGCGTAACCCACGTGGGGTTGTACAGTGTCTTGAATGATTCCTTACGAGTATTGGAAGCTATTCCCAGCTTGCCAGGCACCCATATGCTGCAGCAATTATTGGTTGATTTTGTGCTTCCGGAGAAGTGCTTGGTATTATACTTGCCCTAAGATCTATCTCCTTAAGCGAGGTTTGCAGTCTTTGGTCACCCAGCCTATACTCTGTTTGCAGTCTTTTTTGCCCTTCCCAAAAATCTTCATGACTTTGCATTTGGCGGGGTTAAATTCGAGGAGCCCGTTGCTGGACCACATGTCCAACCTGTCCAGGTCCCCTCTGTAGTCCCCGCCTGATCCTCATCTGAAATTTTAACCCCCTTTTACTGTTTTGGTCGTATATATATACGTCTTATGAGGTACCATGTTTGATGTATACACATGTATACTCATAAATTCTAGTGGCTTCAAATCAAGCAGGGGAAAGCTGTTTGGCACACATATGAGAGAATGGGTCTGTGTGGTCAGTGTGCACCACATAAAAAAAAAATCCTGGAGCCGCAGTGCAAAAATGAGAAAAAAAAAACTCCATACCGTTTTTTTCAATTAAAATGCTGACTTTGTGGTCTATTTTCGTATAGTATTTATGGTTTTAAATTTTCGTTTTCTTTGGGCTCATTTGATAGAATGGAAAAAAATATTATAGAAATAGAGGTGATTTTGATTGGTTTTATTATAAAAAACCTGAGAATGGAGCTCAAAAGAGGGGAAATGTTTGATTTTTTTCCGATGTTCAAAAGTAAACAAATGATGTCATTGTCACTAAATGTCCAACTGTCATTCTAATATGCAGCCATGAATGGGTTGACATTATTTGTACAACTATTACAATATTGCAGTAGTCTGCATAACAGTAAATCTTCTATTTTTTGTTTGAATAAAAAATTTAAAATAAAAAGCAAGAGTAATATCAGAGGGGCCTGGAGACATGACTGATGAACAAAGAAAATGTTATTTTAGAGCCAGGAATGTCTGCATTGTTCATTCTGGACCTTATTTTGAAATTGTCATATTTTTAATTTTCATGAAATTGGCTAAATTGCAAATTTCTGACCACATTATTGGGGACTCAATCAATAGAACAAACAAAGTTCTAAAAAAAATAACTATGAGTTTAGTCAAATGGAACAATGGAATTAGCCGAAAATAGGGCTAAAAAATGAGCGAAATCGCCAAATTTGTAAATATCGCGAGGTCGCAAACTTTGCAAGAGCGTAATTGAGTATTATATAGTAATAATATATAGTATTATATATATATATAAATAAATTAAATAATAAATCTTGCTGTTAAATCAATACTTGTATATATAACTGTATAAATGATAAATCACATTATATAATACTGACTCCTTATATAAATTTTTATTACACATCAAACCCGAGAAAAAGTAAATGATTTAACAGCAAATAATTAGAATTTGTTAAAACATACACAAAGGATGAACTGGGCACTTAGTAGAGTAGATGGTCTATGAACTAGATAAACAAAAACATTATGCATCACATTAGGGCTCTTCTAATATATTTGTAGCATAAGTGTAGTGACGGATCATAGTCTAAATTAAAAATATAAATGCTAGATATAGATAAATAAAACTATAACTACAAATATCATTTTAGGAAATATTATTACAATTCATTATTAGATAAGCTCTAATTGGATATTAAAAATAAATGATTAAAATAATATTAAGAATGAACTTTAGTAAAAATGCAAGTAATAAAAGCGTCTTTTTCATTTTCAGAAAGTGGAAAGTAACAGTGGACCCGCCGCATAACGATCTACCAGTAACCAATGGCGACGCGATTAGTAGTATATTTATGTAAGGTGCGTATTTGTACTGTGTATGTTGGGGTCTGAAATGGAGCTAATCTACTTCACAATATTCTTATGGAAACAGAATTCGGTTGCAGTACTCATCTATGCACCTAGAACATACTTCTGGAATAAAAAATATCGATAACGGCGGGGTGCCTACTGTATTGTTTGATTGTTTTAATAAAGAAGGCTGGAGAGAGTGGAGGTACATGTTAAGCTAGCAGATCAAACTCAAATATTGCAGACACGTAAAATACAGCATAATGCTTTCCATAAGATTAGCATTAGGGGGGGGGGGGGGGGGCGGGGGGGGGGGGGGGGGGGGGGGGGTTTTTAATAAAATAAATACTAAAAACAAGGAAATTTGTTTAAGAATAGCTGCTTAGCAACATAACCTAATGAAAATTACTTAACACCCATCTATGAACAATAGCAAATACACTTGGCAAGCATTTAATATAAAGAGATATTTTGTTAATATCTGTATATCCTGGGTATGGCTAGGGTGTAACGGGAGGATTTAGCTGGCATGATGAAACACAGAATTTTGCACTGTCTACTAGCAAGATATTATCAAACATTAATAAATCAAAATGTTGTCTATAAAATAAAAATGATGCAAAATTCTTTGACATATCTGAATTCTGTACCTAAATTGTGATGCTCCTTTTATTAATTATTTCTACGATAGCATCATACAATGGTATCACAGAAAAAATGAAAAGTAATTTTCAATATTCCCAGGTTGTATTATATTTCAGAACATGCATATATCTATTCATTAGTTCAGTAAAGGATACTGTATACAATAGTGGACAATACAGATGGCAAAACAAAAATATGCGCTCTTTCAATTCCTTAAAGGGATTTTATTTTCATTGGGATCCTTACTATATAATTGTGCACTAGTATATAGATCATACTATGATAAAATAGAATTCCACTTGACCATACATACAATTACATAAGTAAACTTTATAGTTCAATTTTTTTTTTTTTTTTTTTCAAAGCAAGTTCAAGGGGGCCGTTCGCACGCGAGGCATGCAAGGGGTGACGTACAAAAAGAAAGAAACCGCAAAAAGAAATACTTCATCATCATTCAACACTTCACCACAACATCGCAGCATTATTCATCTGTTTTGTGCAGAGTGCTTGGCTGCAAAATACAACACTGTGCTAGAAGGCATACTACTATAAAGATATCACAACTATATCCCTTGCCAACTGCCAATATCGTATGCAAACGAGCACTTCCTTTAAAGTTGTGCAGGCATTGTACTCTTCCTATTTTCAGACTCAAGTCCGACTTATATGAAAATAACCCGGGTTCACGCCTGAAATCAGCTTCACTAAATATTACCCTGCTCCACGCTCCAACAGATCGTCAGGTCCCAAGTACCATTCGTCTCCATTCACTCCTATCTAACACGCTCCGACGCACGCTTGCAGAAATCCAGCCCCTTACCCACAAAACCTCCCTTTAAACCGTTACCCCCCCTCTCTCCAACCCTTTCTCGAGGGACGACCCCAACCCCCAGCCTTTCCTTCCCTCTAAAGATTTATATGCTTTCCAAGTCATTCTATAACTGGTGATCATTGTCTCTCTAGGAAAAGTGACCACCCCACCCACACCGCCCGGGGCCCACAACCAGCCCACAGTCCCACAAACTTTACGTTAACGACCAACCCCATCCACCAAAATTCCACACACCTAATTTTTTGCATAATTATTTCCACCACACCATATTGCCCTTAGACAGGACATCTCCCGCTGCCTCCCAACCGTCTCCTTCTGCTGCATTTACCACCGAGCAAGCTTCACACCCATATAAAGTGTTGGTACTTACTATACTTTCATACATTCCCTCCTTTGCCTCCATAGATAACGTTTTTTGACTCCACATATACCTCAAACGCACCACTCACCTTTTTTTCCCCTCATCAATATTTCTATGATTACCCTCAATCCTTCATAAATCCATCCGCCGAGCACTGTCAACTCCCAAGTATCTGAAAACATTCACTCTTCCATACTCCTCCTCCCGCAATTTGATATCCAATTTTCTTTATCTAAACCATTGACCACCCCTCATCACCTTACTCTTTTCTATGTTCACTTTTCCACTTTCTACCTTTTACACACATCCCCAAACTCATCCACTAACCTTTGTTTGCAATTTTTCTTAGAATCTCCCCATAAGCACAGTATCATCAGCAAAAAGTAACTGTGTCAATTCCCCATTTTGAATTTGATTCCCCATAATTTAATCCCAATCCCCTCTCCCCAAACACCCTAGGCATTTTACTTCCTTACAACCCCATCATAAATATATTAAACAACCAAGGTGACCTTACACATCCAGTCTAAGACCTACTTTTAACCGGGAAGTAGTCTCCCTCTCTTATACACACCCTAACCCTGAAGCCTCACTAGTCCTTCATAAAAACTCTTTACAGCATTTAATAACTTAACCACCTATTCCATAACTTGCAACATCTGCCACATTGCTCCACTATCCACTCTATCATATGCCTTTTCTAAATCCATAAATGCAATAAAAACCTCCCTATCTTTATCTAAATATGCTGTTCACTGCTGTGATATATGCTTTATCAATGTAAACACCTTCACATCACATCCCCTACCCACTCTAAAACCACCTTGCTCCTGGCCGTCAATCCCTACATGTCTGTCATACCTCTAATTCTTTCAATTATAACCCTAAGTAACTAGGAGGGGCCTAACCTTACACTTTTTTCCTTCCCTGGTATAACTCCAGTAAGATCTTATTTCCTCTGTAATTTATTAACAGTTCTCTTTAGTTACCCCTATCCTATTTTTAATATAAAGGGACTATACATGCACTTCTGGGTGGTTCGCGCGTGCCAATCCCAAGGTTACCTGCCCCTCATTCATACATTATCAACACCCACCTGACGCCCGCTGGTCACCCCAGGCACCCACCCCAAACTCACCGCCCCCATGCATTTAACATTTCTGGTCCTGATTCCCCTCAGTTTTCCATCTGCAATCCGCACCCCCCATACCCCCCCCCCCCTGCCCAAACCAAAACCTACCAGCCGACACTACCCGACCCCGCGCCCCTAAACCCAGAGTCATGCACGAACAATGGCCCGTGACCAGCCCCTCATTACACCGCGACGCCATCCCCTCGGATCCATCCCAACCATCCACATAAACAACCAACACCCGAGAACCCGCTGAACCACCCCCACAACACGGCGGGGGCAGACGACTGTTTATAGGGATCCCACACCCCCCAGGCCCGGGGACCCAGCATCCCCCAGTCACCAGTCCCAAACCCCACGCTTACATAGAAAGACCCCCATCCCCCGACCCACAAAACGCGCACTTTCAAACAACCCGAATATAACCTCCTTGCACACGTCAGGGGCGCCCCCAAAAACAACAAAACCAACCCCAAAGACAAACAATCCCTGGATCCGACACCCCCGAGGGGGGCACAACCACATCACAAGCCAAGAATCCACCACCCGTGCCGGGGGCACGCCGCCCACGACTACGGGGGAACCCAAACAAAACCACACACCCCTTACGACCTCATCACAACAAACACGCTGCCCCCAACAAACACCCCCCAAATACACCTACACACGAACTCCACTAGCCCACATCTACACCCTACCCAACCATCACCCGTGTCAGAGAAGAAAAAAAAAAAAACCACCAGCTAACAACATCACCATACCTACACGGCCCATAGAGTCCAGACTCTCAAACCACCGACACCTACATTCACCACAGCCCAACAAACCCCCTCAACCCGCGCACCTCCTCCTTATCTGAATCTGCCAGCACCCCAATAAACAGGGGAAGCCAACCCGGGAATCATCCTCTTACATAAAGATCCCTCCTTTCCATATCCTGGGGCTTAAAGACTTCCATCTATCTTTTAGAATTCTCTGTGACTCCTCTTTACTTTTACCCATTTCTTACACGCTCTACCCCTAACCCTTAATAACCCTGCGCATTCATCTAAGAATAACCCCCCACCCCTCTCCCCGTAATAACTATCCCCGCTTTATTTGCCAAACCTATCTGCTTACTCTCCCCACACCCCAACGCACCACCAGAAGGTCCCCACAACGACCACTCTCTCGTTAACTTTACCGGTCATAATGCCTTCCCTGCCTCCGACGGCCTTCCATACCCCGGCCCCAAACCATAAAAAGAAAAGAAAAAGGACCCCAAACACCCATCCACACCCATCCCTCCCCGCCCTAAACCCCACCCAACACAACCTGTAACTACCCACTCCCCACTTCCAACCCCCCCCCCCCCTACCTCACCCGTACCCCTACCCTACCAGAGAGACAACCCTAACACATACCGACAACCATTCTTTCTCTCTTATCTAACTGACCAACAAATAACCTTGCCATACGCTGTATCCTTACTCCCCTTATACTACGCCCATGCACGCGTGAGCAAATGAACTGTAGCCTTCACCACCAACAACAAAACCGCACTAACCCGCCGCTCCCCGCCCGCTCGCCTGACCCATGCCCCACCCCTCCACACAGGGGGGGAAACCAACAACCCGAACGGGCCCAATATACGCACACCACACTTGCCTGCTCTATCTACTGACAAAAAATACACCCTGGACCTATTACTTACGTCGCTTGACTATACGTCCATTCACCCCCACCATTAACCAACACTGTGTCCCAGAGCCCTAAAAATACCAACCACAAGCCTTGAACACATCCAAACCACACAAAAACACCCCACCCCACCCCAAAACTCATCCCACCACCCCTCCTTACCCTTACCATCCCAATTCCATCATCGCCCAATACCCCGCCCCCTCTCTGATTTTTCTTATTCATTGTGCGCCCCTCTCGGGCTCAACCACCCCGGTGAAACCCCCAGCGCACACATCATTCACTCCCCGCCTGCCCCCTACCATAATACGGGGGCCACCCCCGGTTGGGGCTTCACCCCCCGGCCTGACAAATCAACGCTCTCGTTCCACACGCCCACATCCCAGCCCATCCCTCCCCCGCACTAAACTCCTGCCCCCCCAACACAACGTTGATACTCCCAGCTCCCCCACTTCCGAATACACCCACCCTCCCGACCCCTTACCGTTGCATCCTCCACTCTAACCCCAAGCAACCAACCCGAGAGACCCCACAACCACAATTGCCATATATCTGCTTAATCGTATTCCCTTGATAAAACAGTTATCCACCCCAACGCTCCCGATTACCCCTCGGGGGGTGGGCGGGGGGGTGGTCGGGGCCCACGCGAGAAACCACCCCGGTTGGAATGTCCCGAAAGCCCTTCCCCTCTTCAAGCTCGCGTCCATGACGAACTGCTCCACGCCCGTCACCCCTGGCCGCCACCCTGGGGAGTTGGCCGACCTCCGGCGGTTTCTTCTCCGTCTGGCGCCGACTACCCCACCTCTCCCCGCCCACTGAACCATCCCTCTACCCCCTCTCTCGTCCCCCTCATCGCCTCTAATCTGCGGCCCCATACCTCGCCGCCCCCCATGCCCCTTACTTATTCCCCTCAGCCCTGGAGGGGGGGGGTGAGGGAGAATTAGCCCACTGGGGTTGGTCTCCCGACATAATATGACACCCAAAAACTGAACCAACCCGTACCCATACTGGGTGAGGGTGGGGTTAGAATACCTGCTATAATGACGGCCCGTCCGCAAACCCACCCACAAAAAAAACAAGAAGCCACCAGCCCCTATATTCCCGCCGAGGGGGGTGGCGGGGGGAGGTTGTTGTCCGTCCATCGCCTCATAACCCAGCGCTGGTCCAATCTCGCCCCGAACATACGCTGCTAACGAACAGTGACCGTCTCTAAACCTCGTCTGAGCCACCATCTATTGGATTTTCCAAACCCATTCCACCAAGGGCGCAGTGGCCAACCTGCGCCTACCAACCAACATTTCCACCCGTGAAGCTTACCTGGGTGGGTGCGGCTAGACCAGGATGCGTGCCGATTCCCCGATCCCCACCAACATTCTATCCCCCCCCACGCAAGGCCCCTATTTTAGCCCCAATACCAACCCGTGAACTGACCCCCACCCCCACCACAACCCAACATACCCCGTAATACTCCTAACTGAATCCTCCACCCCCCCACCTAGCCCCCCCCCCGAAAAAACTATCCATCCGCTCACCACGCACAGCCCGAGGCCAAATTCCATGACTCTTCGGTGGAGTGGGGGGCCAGGGGTACACACACCTAAATATCTTACTCCTTGGTGGGGGGGTTTGGGGTGTGGTGCGGTTATCCATCCTACACATCCCCGACCATCCCTACACTCTTCAACCCCAGCCTTCCTTCTCCCTCAACTACTTTCCCCAAGATCTATCCATGTACCATGAGTGGTCATATGAGCCCCAGTGTATGTATCATACCCAAAAACCATCGCAAGCGCTCGAGCCACAATCTCCCCCCCCAGGCCACCTCCCCATAAAAAAAAAACCAACCCCCATCCTCCCAAATAATTCCACAAAACTTCACTACAAATATGAATACAACGACTTAAACATTTACACAAATATCGCCATGCCCCCCCACACAACACGCCCGATTCTGTGATCAAAATCAACCAAAATAGCCACACCCCCTCCCCTCCCTCCCCATTCCCAGTCGCCCCCCATGACCCTGACCTGATAGTCCTAAAATCCGCTTAACCAGAAGACCCCACAAGAAGTCAAATTGTTCCCCAAAATGAGTCCAACATCAAACACAACTCACTTCATTCCTTGTGATGAAGTAATTTTACAAATATTACAGTAATCCGTAGTCAGCATAACCAGAAAAACTTCAATTTTTATGTTTTATGAAATACAATTATCAAATAAAAAGCAAGAGACGTTCATAACAACATGGACCCAGGAGACATGACTGATCACCAAAAAAAACAAATTTAAAGAGCCAGGAATTTTCTTCATTGTTAACATTCTGACCTAATTTTGAAATTTTGTCGTATTTGTTTTATTTTTATTCGTGAAATAGGCCAAATTGTTGGCAAATTTCATGACCATGTTATTGGTAGTTGAAAGATGCGGGTAAAATGGTGCAGTTTTCTTTGTGCTCTAATGACGATAGAAAAACATCTCTGAACATCCTACCTCTAGACATCGAAAATTTAGACATGTGCCAAACTGCCAACGCCGACCCACTGTCTCCCCTGATGTGCTAACAAGGCCTAAATAAAAAATAACAGCCGAAGTCCGCTAATACTTTTCGAGAGAGCGTAATTCCGTCATTTTATTCCATCAATTTTTCGATTTTATTTTAAGTGTGTCTTAACAGGTCGGGAAAGCAGATTCTCACACATTTCATCCTCACCCCACACAAAAAAAAAAACTCGCACAATAATCTCCCTCCCTTCTCCACAACCGGAAATTTGGCCCATCGACAGTTCCAAATGGATAATAATAATAATAATCTAAATATAAAAAATAATGCTTAAACATAAACATAAAACACCACATAACAAGCCTACAAATCGACTTAGCAATTACGTTAATTACGCCCTCCCCCCCGTCCGGCTACCACCCGACCAGCCCTCAGCCAGAGGCCACCAGAAACCATTAAACAACTTTATTTGCATGAAGGTAGGAATTGCTGGTTACTTTTTTTTCAGTCCATCAATACACTGCTAGAAAACAGGGAAACTTTGATACACCTACCTACACTATGGACACACTTCACAGACATTGCACATGCATACATATATACAATACATCACTAGGCTTTTCTCCTTTATCTAAATAGCTCTATGTTCATCTTTATTGTCTTGCTATTGTACCATGGGGAAGTATGGAAAAGAATCTTTCCCCTACCGTAAGCCATGCGTGTTCGTATGAGGCGACGAAAAATGCCGTAAATGCTAGTAAACGTCCCCAACACCTCCATTAGTCCCAAACCAGACCCCACTGCTCCTCCTGCCCCCAAACACGCCCCATTTCCATCAATCCTTATCTATTCATCCTAGTGCTATCATCCCCTCCCCCCTCATCAATTAGCATAACATCCATCCCTTCCGAATTCATACCAGTTCCCACCTCTCGCCCCCATCATCCTTTTATAGTTTCTAAAACTGGTTATTTTTGGTCCGCACCCATTCCAACGCCCACAGTCTACACACCGACGAAGTCTGCCCCTTGTCCTTTACTCCTACCATAATCCTTCACCTAACCATGTCCTTCTCCCTCTCCACATCCATATACCCGAACCCTCGCAATAGTTATTCAACCCATACCCTAATTCATCTCCCCTAGGTGACACCCACCAGATTACTAGTCCCCATCTCAGAGATGAAATACGCTGCTCGCTCTCTGCAAAATATTCTTCATAACCTATCCATAACACTTCTTCCAAATCCCCCCCATCTACTTCTCCCCCAAAACTCTGCTTTATATTACTAACTCAATTGTAGTCCCTTATACCCATCACCATTTCTACCCAGTAGATCAATCCAGAATACACTCCCTTTTAACTTAACATCCTTACCACCCACAAAAACCCTCCCCCTCTTGCACCTACACCCGATGGCTCCCATCATGCCTTTCTTCCCATCCCTACTAAAATAATTCAAACATACAATTACTCGACCCCCGTTCCATAATCTGACTGTGGTGCCAACCTTCATACCCATAAACACTCTTTTTTCCGGCTCCCTCACGACACCTCACCCCAAACACTAATACGCACCCCATCTCTACCGCCTTACTCATTTTAACCCCTTCTCCACTCCTGCCACGCCTTTCCTCTCCTTATCCCTAAACCCTCCAACCCCTCTTCTTCCTAACTTTTACCTCACACCCCCTCACGAATTCTGCACTCATTTCACAGATCTTCCGAGATCCTTCCCATTTACGCCTCTTTACAATCAACTTAAAAGCCCGCCCATACGTGATAAGCGTCTTATAACCTCCTCCTAAATTATAACCCTTCGCCTATTTGACTTTCTTTACCTTGTAATTCTTGCTGCTCAATTATTCCATCATCATACCCTCTCTACTACGCTTTCTCCCGCCTAATCTCCACATCTCCTAGAAAAACCCCCCTACTCCTATTCATCCCGTCTATCATCTACACATTCGTCCCCCGCGTCTCCTTAACCTCTCTTATTATCCGTCCCATACCCCCTCTCTCACCATCTCTCTAGTTAATCTCGATAACACCCCCCCCAGGAAATAATCCACATCCCCCCTAAATTCTATCTCCAACCCCCTAATCTTCCTGCCACTCGCCCGCCCATTGCAAATACCGAACCCGCCACTTTATCTTCTCTGAACAACCCATTCTCTAAACTGCTTACACTTTCCTGCATTCTGTTTCCACAAAATCTTCTCAATAACCCATAATCCTCCTAAGCTTTCCTTGCATATCAAACCTTAGGAGCAGGCTATTCCCTTCTTCCACCCCACAATACTTCTATCTTCCTCTCCCTAATATGCTTATTTGGTTCCTAAAATATTCTTCGCTACTTAGCGCCCATCCCTTGACGGTTTAGCGCTTCCTGTCCCTTTGGCAATCGTAATTGCACGTCCTCACTCCCATAACCCCTCCTTTATTTTCACACTTAAATTCTATTAATGTATCCCAAACAAAAAACGCACCCATATATATCCTCTTCGCCTCAGTACCTGGTACCCGGACTTTCAATTCCTCTTGCTCCCATCCCACAAACCAAATACACCCTTCCCCCTTTCCAACCCTCTCGTATCCCTCCCAATTCTTTTTCTACCACATAATCGACACACCATAACCCTATACCCATTACTCTAAACAACAATCCGGCTCCCAAACCTCTGCCCTCCTTTCCCCACTTTCATCCTCATCCCCCGTCTTCTCAATCTTCCCTTAGGGTTTTATATATTCCCTCTTATAAACCCCTATCCCCCCCCACTCCTGATCCCCTACAAACTCACGCTTCACCCTCACAAATATTCCAAACAGTTCAAAAGTTCCCCTTCTACATCCTTTTTATTCAGTTTTTCCCATATTCCTCATAAGCCGTTATACATTATACTTCTTACTTAACCATCCTCCCTAAAATCCTCTAAAAACCCTCTTCACTATCCTCACCCTAACTCTAACCATTACTTCCCTCTTTCCCACAGAACTGGCCGACCCCGCTACTTCCAAGGGGTGTGGGGGGGCTCCACTTCATAATCATACCCCTCTATTAATAACCCACACAAACACTCAGTTTAATACCTCTCCTACCCATAACTTTACAATTCCTCTCTACTTCTATTCTTATAACCCCTCACCCCCCACCCCCCACCCTATTTCAAATACCACCTAATGCCCAAATGTCAGAAGACCCTGAGAGCCACTTGAGGATGAATACATCATATAATAATCCGTATAATTGTTGGGAATCCAATGTACTGTAAACCAGCATCCTCCCCAACCCCGATCCGACCCTCCCGCTACCTTAACAAATTCTTCAGCCCCCCCCTCAACTTATCATGCCCTCATATTCACACCTCAAATTCTTCTCTCTACATTCTTGCTATCCATACAACCCACAAATTTCTTTTCCTGTATACCATTCATTTACCGTCGCCTTCAGCGTATCCACCAGCGCCCCATCATCTTTTCGCCCTTTATCTATTATGCCCAAGCTTCTTACATAGTCTCCCCCTCACAAAGCTACCCCATTCTTCCGCCTCTATCGCCTACATCTCTACACTAAAGACCCCCCCGTCACAACACGATTATTATCCTCCAGTTAATCATCTTTAAATCCTCTCTTCTCCTTCATTCTTCCTTTGCGCATTACAATACATTCTTCCAAGAGATGGATATTCAACACCATCTCTTCTCCAGACTACCAATTCCTAACTTCTTCTTATCTTTCAACCCCCCCCATAATACCCTCTTTCATCTTCCTTTAATAATGCTTATTAACTTCCCATACGCTCTCCAGTGCTCTCCCCAGCCAGACTACCCGCTATAAACAGACATGAAGGATTCCTGCCGGCCGTTGTTACTTTTACGTCCACGTACCCTGAATGTCAGTATTGTGAACAGTTATTTTTCGAGTGCGAGGGGCATGGACTTCCAGCACATTCAAGCCGTGATCGTGTTATATAGTCGGTTAATTGGCGACAGAAAGGTTTTAAAAACTAGACGTGCTGTTGGGAGAGATAGCAAAGTAACATTTAAGAAGTGTACAGGAAACCATCAGGCCGGACTTTGAGTCCTGGAGAATGGGGAAGTACATTGCTTCACACTGAAGGATAGGTGTTAATGTTGCAGTTTAAAATACAGTAGTGTAAAGCACCCTTCTGGCAAACAGTGATGGAGTGAACGATGGTGAAAAGTTTTTCTTTTTCGGGCGCCAACCCCTGCCTTGATGGGAACGGCCAGTGTGGATAAATAAAAAAAAATAAAAAATAATTATATTATTATATATTATTATATAAAAAGGCACAAACCCACGGAGGGTCGTGAATTGCCTATCAAATAGTAAATGTATACGAAAAGAAAATTTTTTCTACAGTTTAGACCCCCCCAGTGTTTGACTCAGCAGACAACGTAATTCATTCCGACACCGACCAAGCACAGCTGCAATGTAAACCAAAACTCCTCAAAACCACCCAAAAAAAAAATCAGAGTGTTTATGTATCATGATTCATACGCCAAGAAAGTGGAAAGCCATGCAAAACAAAATTCGGCCACCACTCCACTAATTCAACCTATCCCCATGCCACACAATCAGACCCCCAAAACTCTCCCAAGCTGATATCCCCTCTATCAACAACAACCTACTACAATTATACCATCTACCGCTCGCCACTCTCAAAACCATAGGTACCCAGTCCCTCGTGGGCGGGGGCGCTCCCCTATATACCTACACAAACTTACCCCTACCCCACCACCTACACTGTCAACACCTCTACCCACACCCAGCGTGATTCGCTACTCCAAACCCCCCAAAAATGAAAGTTTTCGGGGGGGGGTTGACCATAATAGATGTGGTCACTGAAAAAGGAAACAAACTGTGTGATTTGTTCGCATGTAAATAAAAGCACAGCAATCCCTCACGCCAAATTATGACATAAAAAGACATCGCCGAAATACGGAATGCGATAAGGCGAAATGCCGAAAAGCTGTGTTCCCATACTGTATATGTCTACTTTAAAAATGACAATGTTCTATCCTTAATAATTTTAATTAATAGTAGTAGTGTTAGCAATAGAAAATAGAATTAGTGTTGAATATTAACCCTTAACCCTTTCCAACCCCATCTACCTTCATAACACAAACGTATTGCTACAAAAGTAGAACTACTTATATAATTAACATGGCATACAAAACAAACAAAAAAAAAATTCGAAAAAAAAGTTTTTTTATAACACGACCGTTACAAATGTAACCAAAAAGAAGAACACCATTATATTACATACTATCAGAAGTTTTAAAAAAATGTATGATATAAGCTAGTAGACCCATTTAAAAACCCCTTTGAGGGTCGACAGTCCTCCTCTCCGAAAACTCGTTCTCGAGGGTCGGGCCAAATTTAAAAAAAAAAAATAATTTCCTCTATATGAAAAGATAGAGAATCTTTTCCTTTTTCCTTCCCCCGCCCCCGATCATAAAGACCACCAAAAGTTTTAAATTTGTATAGAAAACTTACGGAAATTATGTCTCTCGCAAAGTTAAGCGGTCCTTCGGGCGATTATTACGCATCGGCGATTTTTGCCGCACTTTGAGAGGTGCCGCCCATATTTCGGCCAATTTTCACTGTACTGGATTCGACAAAAAGACATTAATAATTCCATAGAACACTCCATTTATCTATCGAATGGGTGCAAGAAACCACCCATTTTATGAAATTCAACTATCCATTCCGAGTGGTCAGAAATTTAGCAATTTTTTTGCCATTTCCACGACAAATTTCAAAGGATCAAACCCAAATTCCGAATAGGGACCCTAATAAACAAGAAAGACATTCCTTGCACTAAAATGACATTTCCTCAAGTCCCATTAGTCACGTCTCAAGGGCCCCTCTTATATTCCATTTGCATTTCCACTGTTTGAATTTTTATTCTCACGAAAAAATATAAGATTTACTGTTATGCAGACTAACTTGGCATTAGATGTAAAAATGGTATAAATATTATTGGTGCCACTTGTGAAAGAAAATTAGACTCCACCAGTTGAACGTTTATTGCTACGCTTGGCAACTGATTTTTATTACTTTTTTGAGTATGGTAAAATCTAACATTTCTTTCTGCTACTCATGAGCTCAATTTCCAAGGTACCTTTCATTTAAAAATCCAACAAAATCATCTCAATTTCTGTAATATCTTCCATTCTAATAAAATGTAGACCAAGAAAACTAGAATACAACAATAAAACCATACGAAAAACACTGCAAAGTCCGCTGATTTATTCCAAAAAAATGGTCCAATAGTTTTTTTTTCTCATAAGGCACTGTGTTGCTGCAGGATTTTTTTTTAGAGACTGTGCACACTGACCACATAGAACCCATTCTTTCATTATGAAGGCCCTACCAGCTTCATTCTCCTGCTCCCACAAGAGAATTAGCCGCAAGAATTTATGCGAACTAGTACGTCAAAAACCCCTACGCTTAAGACTTACTAGTATACCAAAACCCTCAAGGGTAAAGGGTTAATAGTGCAGGTTGTCATTGGGCACTAATCCGTTCCAATCAGTAATACGGCACTAAATTCGGCTAGCAAAATTCAAATTCTGGGCCGCCCACATACCAACCTGCTGTTTACTGTTGCTTGGCACACTACTGCTGCATAAGTCATGTCCAATATTTAAATTTCCTCCTCCATTTATTGTTAAAACCAGCTCATTTTTTAGACCTAGCCATGGATCCAACAAATAAACGAAATCTTTCTTTCTCATTGTGTAAAGCACATACAACGTACATTGTCCATAAAAGAATAAATGGCTTTGATGCCCACGTCGGTCATGAGCCTCAGCTCACTCCAGACAAGGAAGCTGTGACTGGTAAATATGGGCCTACATATGAGAGAATAGGTCTGTGTGGTAAGTGTGCACTATATAAAAACCATCCTGCGCACACTTGCATAATGAAGAAAAAAACTGCGACCCGTGTTTATGGTGTAATCTGACTCTGCGGTGTAGCCTTTTCTTATGGGATGGTTGCGTCCCTTTTTTATCTCATTTGATAGAATGGAAGATATATAAACAAGAAAGTACATATAATTTTTGATTGGTTTCACACTGGAAAGCACCTTAAAATTCAGCCCAAAGTAGCGGAAATGTTAGATTTTTTGCTGATGTTCAAGAGGTAAATAAATGACATCACCATCCCAAACGGTCCAACTGGCTGGTTTTAATACAAGCATAAAGGGTTTGACTTTATTTAGCAATTTTACAATAATGCGTAGTCTGCATAACAGTAAATCTTTTATTTTTTTTGGAAATAAAAATTGAGAATAAAAGCAAGTACATGTATAATATAAGAGGGGCCTGGAGACGTGACTAATGAACAGAGAAAATGTGATTTTAGTGCTAGGAATGTCTGCAATGTTTATTCTGGACCTATTTGAAACTGGCATCTTTTGAAAGTTGAGTGAAACTGGCTAAATTACCAATTTCTGACCACTTTATTGGGTAGCTGAAATAGGTGAATGGGTGGCGTCTCGTACTCAATCGAAAGAATAGAAGGAATACTAGCGAAATAGCTATGAGTTTGGTAGACTAGAACAATGGAAAAGGCCAAAAATAGGGTGTAAAATGGTGAAATCGCCAATGCATAAATATCGCAGTTAAGTGTATTCTAACCAAACCACTCTGTAATCCGGCAAAAATCACTAATCTGGCACCCTACAAGTCCGATGATGCCAGATTAGTGATAGCCAACCTGTAGTAGTATTACATTCCCAGTGCTAAACCTATAGCAGTTATATAGCACCTGGGGGATGGGTGGTAAACAGGTTTGATCCAGAGAAAGGGTTAGCTCCTATTCTTAGATCTCTCACCAGCATCTAGGCCTGTATTCTACTTGTAATCAGTTTTATAGGTAAGTGTAGATCCAAAGCAGATGTTCAATATTCAAAGTCTCTTGTGGAAATCACAGGCAGCTTAAAAGATAATGTAAGCAATGAAATGTAATTATAAAGCCTATAAATTTTATAAATTAATTTCAATGAATATCTGGGATACAAAACTCCCAACTAAGAAGTTCTAAAGAAATTCAGTTAAGGTCTGGGGTACTGTTACCTTTGTCATGAGTTTCATTGCAAATTAACTTTTGGGCAATTTTAGGAATACCCTTAGTAAGATCATAAAAAATGTGTGTGTGTGTGTGTGTGTGTGTGTGTGTGTGTGTGTGTGTGTGTGTGTGTGTGTGTGTGTGTGTGTGTGTGTGTGTGTGTGTGTGTGTGTGTGAGCATGTGTGCGTGAGCGTGTGTGTGAGCGTGTGTGTGAGCGTGTGCGTGGCGTGTGTGCGTGAGTGTGTGTGTGAGCGTGTGTGCGTGAGCGTGTGTGTGTGTGAGCGTGTGTGTGTGTGTGAGCGTGTGTGTGTGAGCGTGTGTGTGTGAGCGTGTGTGTGTGAGCGTGTGTGAGCGTGTGTGTGAGCATGTGTACTCACCTAATTGTGGTTGCAGGGGTCGATACTCAGCTCCTGGCCCCGCCTCTTCACTGATCGCTACTGGGTCCTCTCTCTCTCTGCTTCCTGAGCTTTGTCATACCTCTTCTTAAAACTATGTATGGTTCCTGCCTCCACTACTTCACTTGCTAGGCTATTCCACTTGCTGACAACTCTATGACTGAAGAAATACTTCCTAACGTCCCTGTGACTCGTCTGAGTCTTCAGCTTCCAGTTGTGACCCCTTGTCCCTGTGTCCCCTCTCTGGAATATCCTATCTCTGTCCACCTTGTCTATTCCCCACAGTATCTTGTATGTCGTTATCATGTCTCCCCTGACCCTTCTGTCCTCCAGTGTCGTCAGTCCGATTTCCCTTAACCTTTCCTCGTACGACATTCCCTTGAGTTCTGGGACTAGCCTTGTTGCAAACCTTTGTACTTTCTCTAACTTCTTGACGTGCTTGACCAGGTGTGGGTTCCAGACTGGTGCTGCATACTCCAGTATGGGCCTAACATACACAGTGTAGTGTCTTGAACGATTCCTTATTAAGGTATCGGAACACTATTCTCAGGTTTGCCAGGTGCCCGTGTGTGTGAGTGTGTGTGTGTGTGTGTGTGAGCGTGTGTGTGTGAGCGTGTGTGTGTGAGCGTGTGTGTGTGAGCGTGTGTGTGTGAGCGTGTGTGAGTGTGTGAGCGTGCGTGTGTGTTAGCGTGTGTGTGTGTTAGCGTGTGTGAGCGTGCGTGTGTGTTAGCGTGTGTGTGTGTTAGCGTGTGTGTGTGTGCGTGAGTGTGCATGTATGTGAGCATGTGCGTGTGTGAGCGTGCACGTGTGAGCATGTGTGAGCGTGTGCGTTGTGTGAGCATGCGTGTTTCTGTGTGAGCATGTACTCACCTAACTGTGGTTGTAGGGGTCGAGACACACCTGGCCTTGCCTCTTCACTGATCGCTACTAGGTCCCCCCCTCCCCCCCCCTCTCTCTCTCTCTCTGCTTCCAGAGCTTTGTCATACCTCATCTTAAAGCTATGTATGGTTCGTGCCTCCATTACATCACTTGTTAGGCTATGACTGAAGAAATACTTCCAAACATCCCTATGACTCGTCCGAGTCTTCAGCTTCCAATTGTGACCCCTTGTTTCTGTGTCCCCTCTCTGGAACATCCTGTCTCTGTCCACCTTATCTATTCCACACAGTATTTTGTATGTCGTTACAATGTCTCCCCTAACCCTCCTGTCCTCCAGTGTCAGCAGGCCGATTTCCCTCGACCTTTCTTCGTAGGACATTCCCCTTAGCTCTGGAACTATCCTTGTTGCAAACCTTTGCACTTCCTCTAATTTCTCGATGTGCTTGACCAGGTGTGGGTTCCAAACTGGTGATGCATACTCCAGTATGGGCCTGGCGTACACGGTGTACAGTGTCTTGAATGATTCCTTACTGAGGTATTGGAATGCTATTCTCCAGCTTGCCAGGCACCCATATGCTGCAGCAGTTATCTGGTTGATGTGTGCTTCCGGAGAAGTGCTTGGTATTATACTTGCCCTAAGATCTATCTCCTTAAGCGAGGTTTGCAGTCTTTGGTCACCTAGCCTATACTCTGTTTGCAGTCTTCTTTGCCCTTCCCACAATCTTCATGACTTTGCATTTGGCGGGGTTAAATTCGAGGAGCCAGTTGCTGGACCACATGTCCAACCTGTCCAGGTCTCTCTGTAGTCCTGCCTGATCCTCATCTGATTTAACCCTTTGACTGTTTTGGTCGTATATATATACGTCTTATGAGGTACCATGTTTGATGTATACACATGTATACTCATAAATTCTAGTGGCTTCAAATCAAGCAGGAGAAAGCTGGTAGGCACACATATGAGAGAATGGGTCTGTGTGGTCAGTGTGCACCACATAAAAAAAAATCCTGGAGCTCGCAGTGCATAATGAGAAAAAAAAACTCCATACCGTTTTTTTCAATTAAAATGCTGACTTTGTGGTCTATTTTCGTATAGTATTTATGGATGTATTCTCGTTTTCTTGGTCTCATTTGATAGAATGGAAAACATATTATAGAAATAGAGGTGATTTTGATTGGTTTTATTATAAAAAGAACCTGAGAATGGAGCTCAAAGTAGGGGAAATGTTTGATTTTTGCCGATGTTCAAAAGTAAACAAATGATGTCATTGTCCACTAAATGTCCAACTAGTCATTCTAATATGCAGCCATGAATGGGTTGACATTATTTGTACAACTATTACAATATTGCAGTAGTCTGCATAACAGTAAATCTTCTATTTTTTGTTTGAATAAAAATTCAAAATAAAAAGCAAGAGTAATATCAGAGGGGCCTGGAGACATGACTGATGAACAAAGAAAATGTTATTTTAGAGCCAGGAATGTCTGCATTGTTCATTCTGGACCTTATTTTGAAATTGTCATATTTTTTAATTTTCATGAAATTGGCTAAATTGCAAATTTCTGACCACATTATTGGGTACTCAATCAATAGAACAAACAAAGTTCTAAAGAAATAACTATGAGTTTAGTCAACTGGAACAATGGAATTAGCCGAAAATAGGGCTAAAAGTGAGCGAAATCGCCAATTTGTAAATATCGCTGAGGTCGCAAACATCGCAAGAGCGTAATTCCATCAGTGTTCCATCAAATTTCGTTTTTTTTTTGGTGTCATTAGACTCGGGGAAAAGATTCTCTATCACTTCATAAGAAAAAATAATTTTTTTTTTTTTAAATTTTGCTACACCAGGAGACACCTCAGGATTGGGGGTTGCGACAGTCAAGGAATTAATTCTCCTCATTAATTTAGCATCATCTGTAAACAGTGACACTTCTGAGTCTATCCCTTCCATCACGTCATTCACATTTACAGTAGACCGTCGTTTAACACGGTAGTTACGTTCCTGAAAACACCGTTTTAGTTAAAATTGTGTTAGACAAACTGAAGAACTTGTGGGAAAAATAGGGTTACGTTCCTGGGAGCCTCAAAAAAGCCAAACAACTTATTTTTAGATCTCCAGATCTTACAAAAATAAAAGTGAATATGTAACTGTACTTCATTGTCATTATGTATTATGTTGTTTTAATGATTAGGATTACAAATGCAACAGAAATAATAGTATTACTTACCTTAAATTGTGGGTGCTGGTGTTTGTGGATGATTGTAAAGAGTGGAGAGTTATGCTGTGGCCCTACTGGGCTGAGGTGGATGGTAGAGGCTCTGGTACTGAAATCGATGGTTGTACTGAAGTGTGCATAAATTCTGTAATGGATTTCTCTTCTATTTTACCCTTCAGTACATTATACAACTGACAGTAAAGCATCAGCTGCTCTAGACACTGTTTCAGGGTCCTCTTCGGTAAAAAAGGTCTAACTTTAACCCTTTGAGGGTTTCGGATGTACTAGTACGGCTTACGACCCAGGGTTTTTGACGTACTAGTACGCCTAAATTCTAGCGCCCTCAAATCTAGTGGGAGAAAGCTGGTAGGCCTTCATATGAAAGAATGGGTCTATGTGGTCAGTGTGCACAGTCTAAAAAAAATCCTGCAGCACACAGTGCATAATGAGAAAAAAAACTTTGACCATTTTTTTGGAATAAAACAGCGACTTTGCAGTGTATTTTCGTATGGTATTTATTGTTGTATTCTAGTTTTCTTGGTCTCATTTTATAGAATGGAAGACATATTACAGAAATTGAGATGATTTTGACTGGTTTTACAATGAAAGGTACCTTGAAATTGAGCTCAAAGTAGCAGAAATGTTCGATTTTTACCAAACTTCAAAAGTAAACAAATCGTGCCAAGCATGCAATACACGTCAACTGGTGAGTCTAATATTCTTTCACAAGTGCACCAATAATATTTATACCATTTTTTACACTAATGCAGTAGTCTGCATAACAGTAAATCTTATATTTTTTTGAGAGAATAAAAATTCAAAGTGGAAAGCAAAAGAATATAAGAGGGGCCTTGAGACGTGACTAATGACTAGAGGAAATGTCATTTTAGTGCCAGGAATGTCTTTCTTGTTTATTCTGGACCCTATTCGGAAATTGGCATCTTTTGAAATTTGTGTGAAATTGGCAAAATTGCTAAATTCTGACCACTGTACTGGATAGTTGAATTTCATAAATGGGTGGTTTCTTGCACCCATTCGATAGAAGAAATGGAGTTCTAGCGAAATATTCATGTTTTTTGTCGACTAGTACAGTGGAATTGGCCAAAAGTGGGGTTCAAAGTGGGCAAAATCGCCGATGTGTAAACATTGCCGAGACCGCTAACTTTGCGAGAGCATAATTCCATAAGTTTTCTATCAAATTTCAAACTTTTGGTGTCCTTATGATCGGGAAAAGATTCTCTATCTTTTCAAACGAGAAAATAATTTTTTTTTTTTTTAAATTTGGCCGACCCTGAGAACGAGTTTCGGAGAGGGCCTGTCGACCCTCAAAGGGTTAAGTGAGTCAGTAAATTTGTCAAGTCAGTAAATCAATCAAGTCAGTAAGTCAGTCAAGTCAGTAAGTCAAGTTAGTAATACAGTCAGTAAATCAGTAAGTCAGTTAGTAATACAGTCAGTCAGTAAATCAGTCAAGTCAGTAAATCAGTCAAGTCAGTAAGCCAGTCAAGTCAGTCAATCACACAAACTCATATTTGCCTCATTTTTTTATATGCACAGACGCTTCATTACGGCCACAGGTTATCTCTTGTCTAATATCTCTGTTTTCTTCGTTAATTCTAAGACTTAAATGCTTAAACCTTTTCTTGTCACTTCCAGCAACACTTGTATGCCTATTGGGTGCCATGATTGCTTGGCAGATTTAAGATATGACAAGGAAAAGGTATAAACTCCTAGCAGAGGCCTGGAGGCCTGGTGGCCTGGTGGTTAACGCTCTCGCTTCACACTGTGAGGGCCTGGGTTCGATTCCCAGCCAGAGTAGAAACATTGGACGTGTTTCTTTCCACCTGTTGTCTATGTTCCCCATCAGTAAAATGGGTACCTGGGTGTTAGTCGACTGGTGTGGGTCGCATCCTGGGACACTGACCTAAGGAGGCCTGGTCACAGACCGGGCCGCGGGGGCGTTGACCCCCGGAACTCTCTCCAGATAAACTCCAGATATCCCACAGGCAATGCTCTCAAATTTTTTCCCCTCCTGTCAATTGTGTTATGTTAATTTTACGAAGTGTTATACAAAAATATGCTGCAATTCATCAATCGTGCTATAACCAAAACGAGCTAAACAACAGTCTACTGTACCAAAAATAGCACTGGTCCTAGGACTGACCCTTGTGGGATCCCGCTCGTCACAGGCGCCCACTGTGATACCTCATCACGTACCATGACTTGTTGTTGCCTCCCTGTCAGGTATTCTCTGATCCATTGCAGTGCCCTTTCTGTTATACGTGCCTGATCCTCTAGCTTCTGCACTAATCTCTCATGAGGAACTGTGTCAAAGGCCTTCTTGCAGTCCAAGAAAATGCAATCAACCCACCCCTCCCTCTCGTGTCTTACTTCTGTTACCTTGTCATAAAACTCCAGAAGGTTTGTGACACAGGATCTGCCTTCCATGAATCCATGCTGGTTGTCGTTTATAATCTTGTTCCATTTCAGGTGCTCTACCACTCTCCTCCTGATAATCTTCTCCGTGACTTTACACACTATACACGTCAGTGACACTGGTCTATAGTTTAGTGCCTCATTTCTGTCTCCTTTCTTAAAAATGGGGACTACATTTGCCATCTTCTATACCTTGGGTAGTTGTCCAATTTCAAGGGATATGTTGAAAATTGTGGTCAGTGGCACACATAGCATCTCTGCTCCCTCTCTAATTACCCAGGGAGAGATGTCCAGTCCCACTGCCTTTGAGGTATTGAGGTCACTTAGTAGCTTTTTCACCTCCTCCTCAGTTGTGTGAATTTCATCCAATGCTTGTGGTATATCCCTTTTTGGTGCCCCCCTCTATTCTGTCTTCCCAGAGTCCTTCCTGTCTTCACTGTAAATACTTCCTTAAATCTCGTGTTGAGCTCCTCACATACCTCTTGATCGTTTCTTGTGAGTTCCCCACCTTCTTTCCTCAACCTGATTACCTGGTCTTTGACTGTTATCTTCCTCCTAATGTGGCTATACAGTAGTTTCAGGTCAGACTTGATTTTTAATGTTATGTTGTTTTCATACTGTTGCTGGGCCTCCCTCCTTATCTGTGCATATTAGTTTCTGGCTCTTTGACTAACCCCCTTGTTTTCCTGGGTCCTTTGCCTTCCGTACTTTTTCCATTCTCTAGTGCACTTAGTTTTTGCCTCCCTACACCTTCAGGTAAACCAATGGCTCATTCTGATGTTCCCATTATTTCTGTTGCCCTTGGGAACAAACTTTCCTCTGCCTCCTTGCATTTTGTTGTTGCATAGTCCATCATTTCATTTACTGACTTTCCTACAAATTCTCTGTCCCACTGAACCTCCTGCAGGAAGTTCCTCATACCTGTGTAGTCCCCCCTTTTATAGTTTGGCTTTTCCCATTCAGCTCTTGTTACCCCACTTATAACTCTACTATGTATTCAAAGCTCAGAACCATGTGATCACTAGCTCCAAGGGATCTCTCCATGTGATGTCCTCAATGTCCGATCTGCTCAGGGTGAATACGAGGTTCAGTCTTGCTGGTTCATCCTCCCAACATGTTGGTGCATGAGGTTTTCCAGCACCACCTCCATCATCTTGGCTCTCCATGTTTTGGGACCCCCATGTGGCTCCAGGTTTTCCCAGTCTCCCTGTGGTTGAAATCGCCCATAACCAGTAACTTTGCTCTGATCAAGTGAGCTCTTCTGGCCACCTCAGTTAGTGTGTCCGCCACTGCTCTGTTGCCCTCTTCATATTCCTCTCTTGGCCTCCTGCAGTTCTGTGGTGGGTTATACATCACTGCAATGACTAATGTTCCCCAGACTGAAATGTACCTACTATGTAATCCCTTTCTCCAATCTCATCCAGTCCTTCTATTTCCTCAAATCCCGATCGGTTTTTAATGAGCAGAGCAACCCCTCCTCTCCCCACTCTCCGGTATTGTGGTTTGTCCTTTAGGCATGCCTTCTCCTGCAGGATCCTGTGTTGGGCTGATTCTGCCTTGAAAATCACTTTGACTGGTCGTTTTTTCCCTCTTGCAAACCACCCAACTCTCCGAAAATTTGTCAGCTGGGTCATGTCGTCCTCACCTATTGCTTTCATGATACTTTCAATCGCTTTTTTCTCCTGTTTTCTTGAGTCATAGGTTTCTCCTTCAACCTCCTCGAGCCTGTAGACAAAAATTGACTTCTCCCTTTCCTCCTTCCACTGTATCTCCCTTTGGATCCCTAAGTGATTTAGTTCCTTCCATTGAAGCATTCCTTCCTTCAGTCTCTACCCTGGCTGATGCCTATGCACTCAGTGGTCTGCTTTTCCTGGTCCGCTGTTCCTGGCCACTGCAGTTTTCTGTTTGAGTCACTGCATATAACTTAGCTCCTTCATTGTCTGTAGTCCCCTCATTTGTTCTTGGTGTGCTCCTCTTTTCCCAGGCTCCATGTGGGTCTGATAGGGCCTTCACATACAGTACAGGTCTCCCTCAACATTCACGAGGGTTAGGGGATCAAGAGCCTCGCGAATGTTGAAAAACCGTGAATGTTTGGTGCCCCAATATATTGTAGGGAAATATAATACAATACTGCTTCCTTAACTTGTTGAACCATGAACAATCATAAAATACATGAAAATGTCGTAAATTGTACTAAATACATACGTTATGTCTTAACAACATGTATGTTATTAAATACCACTGCATCCACCACTGCAAGTCCCTTTTACCCTCCCTCTGACCCTCCACAACTGGCAGCCAGCCCTCCCACCACTGTGTGGTGAGTGTTTTGTTTGTTTATTATTTGCTATTAAACTACAGTATAAATAAATGTAAACCCCATTTATGACTGTATTTTGGGAAATGGCTATTCGGACAGGTTTTGGGAAGGTGACATCATGTGTTTTACTCTTGAACACAGCAAAGAATCAAAACATTTGTGCTACTGCTAGGAACAAATGGGATTTGTCATTTAAAAAATAGGAGAGGAGAGTTATTAAATGGAGAGTTAGAGGTATTGGGAAGATGGAAGGAATATTTTGAGAATTTTTAAAATGTTGATGAAGATAAGGGAAGCGTGATTTCGTGTTTTAGGGCAAGGAGGAATAAATCTTGTAGATTTGAGGAAGACCCAGTTGTGAGTGTGGGGGAATTTCCCGTGAGGCAGTAGGTAAAATAAAAGGGGGGTTTAAGGCAGCCGGGATTGATGGGATAAAGATAGAAATGTTAAAGCAGGTGGGGATATAGTTTTGGGGTGGTTGGTGCAATTATTTAATAAATGTATGGAAGAGGGTTAGGTTTCCTAGGGATTGGCAGAGAGCATGCATAGTTCCTTTGTATAAAGGCAAAGGGGATAAAAGAGAGTGCAAAAATTATAGGGGGATAAGTCTGTTGAGTGTACCTGGTAAAGTGTTGGTAGAGTTATAATTGAAAAGAATTAAGAGTAAGACGGAGAATAGGATAGCAGATGAACAAGGGGGCTTTAGGAAAAGGTAGGGGGTGTGTGGACCAGGTGTTTACAGTGAAACATATAAGTGAACAGTATTTAGATAAGGCTAAAGAGGTCTTTGTGGCATTTATGGATTTGGAAAAGGCGTATGACAGGGTGGATAGGGGGGCAATGTGGCAGATGTTGCAAGTGTTATGGTGTAGGAGGTAGGTTACTGAAAGCAGTGAAGAGTTTTACGAGGATAGTGAGGCTCAAGTTAGAGTATGTAGGAAAGAGGGAAATTTTTTCCCAGTAAAAGTGGGCCTTTAGACAAGGATGTTGTGATGTCACCGTGGTTGTTTAATATATTTAGGATGGGGTTGTAAGAGAAGTAAATGCGGGGGTCTTGGCAAGGCGTGGAGTTAAAGATAAAGAATCACACACAAAGGGGGGAGTTGTCACAGCTGCTCTTTGCTGATGACACTGGCTCTTGGGAGATTCTGAAGAGAATTTTGCAGAGATTGGTGGATGAATTTGGTAGGGTGTGCAAAAGAAGAAAATTAAAGGTGAATACAGGAAAGAGTAAGGTTATGAGGATAACAAAAGATTAGGTGATGAAAGATTGAAAATCAGATTGGAGGGAGAGAGTATGGAGGAGGTGAACGTATTCAGATATTGGGGAGTGGACGTGTCAGCGGAAGGGTCTATGAAAGATGAGGTGAATCATAGAATTGATGAGGGAAAAAAGAGTGAGTGGTGCACTTAGGAGTCTGTGGAGACAAAGAACTTTGTCCTTGGAGGCAAGAGGGGAATGTATGAGAGTATAGTTTTACCAACGCTCTTATATGGGTGTGAAGCGTGGGTGATGAATGTTTTCAGCGAGGAGAAGGCTGGAGGCAGTGGAGATGTCATGTCTGAGGGCAATGTGTGGTGTGATATAATGCAGAGAAATTCGTAGTTTTGGAAGTTTGGAGGAGGTGCGGGATTACCAAAACTGTTGTCCAGAGGGCTGAGGAAGGGTTGTTGAGGTGGTTCGGACATGTAGAGGAATGGAGCGAAACAGAATGACTTCAAGAGTGTATCAGTCTGTAGTGGAAGGAAGGCGGGGTAGGGGTCGGCCTAGGAAGGGTTGGAGGAGGGGGTAAAGGAGGTTTTGGTGTCCCGAGGGCTTGGACTTCAGCAGCATGCTTTTGAGCGTGTTGTGAAGGATGAAATGGAGACAAATGTTTATTAATACTTGACGTCTTTTGGGAGTGTGAGCAAAGTAACTTTATGAAGGATTCAGGAAACACGGCAGGCCGGACCTTAGTCCTGGAGATGGAGTACAGTCCCCTGCACCACTGAGGAGGGGTTGTTAATGTTGCATTTAAAACATGTATGTAAAGCACCCTTCTGGCAAGACAGTGATGGAGTGAATGATGGTGAAAGTTTTTCTTTTTCGGGCCACCCTGCCTTGGTGGGAATCGGCGTGTGATAATAAAAAAAAAAAATAAATAATAATAATAATAATAATAATAAAAAATAATAATAAAAATAATAATAAAAAATAATAATACAGTGGACCCCCGATTAACTATCTTTTTTCATTCCAGAAGTATGTCCAGGTACCAGTACTGACCGAATTTGTTCCCATAAGGAATATTGTGAAGTAGATTAGTCCATTTCAGACCCCCAAACATACACGTACAAATGCACTTACATAAATACACTTACATAATTGGTCGCATTTGGAGGTGATTGTTAAGCGGGGGTCCACTGTACATAATAATAATAATAATAATAATAATAATAATAATAATAATAATAAAAATAATATAATAATATATAATAATAATAATAATAATAATAATAATAATAATAATAATAATAATAATAATAATATAATAATAACATAATAATAATAATAATAATAAATACGATAGAATTGAAGAAGGAAATTTTACAAAAATACGAGGGTTGAAGCAGTGGTGGAGGAAGTGGTTGACACATCGTCAGTGTGGCTTTGTTTATGCTGGAGTGAGTATTAGTCTCCGTGCTCTTCCAAACATTTCACAGTAATTCATTGTATTTGGTGCTTGTAGATTGAGTGTGACTGGAAGTGGGTGAGGCAGCAGTTGAGGCAGTGGTAGAGGCAGTGGTATTTACTAACATATATGTTATAAATAATAATAGTGCATGTTAATATTAATAACATTTATAATAATAATAATAATAAATGTTATTCATAATGTACTATTATTATTTATAACATATATGTTAGTAAATATCACTGCCTCTATCACTGCCTCTACACTGTCCCCACTGCTCACCTGCCTCACCCCCTGCCTCTATCACTGCCTTACTACTGCCTCACCCACTGCCTTTACCACTGCCTCTACCACTGCCTCAACTGCTGCCTCACCCACTGCCTCTATCACTGCCTCTACCACTGCCTCAACCACTCCAGTAACACTCAATCTACAAGCACCAAATACAATGAATTACTGTGAAATGTTTGGAAGAGCACGAGACTAATACTCACTCCAACATAAACAAAGCCACACTGACGATGTGTCAACCACTTCCTCCACCACTGCTTCAACCCTCGTATTTTTGTACAATTTCCATCTCTAATTCTATCATATTTATTATTATTATTATTATTATTATTATTATTATTATTATTATTATATTAATATTATTATTATTATTAGCAGTAGCACAAATGTTTGATTCTTTGCTGTGTTTAAGAGTAAACACATGATGTCACCTTCCAATACCTGTCCGAATAGCCATTCTAATATGCAGTCAAGGATGGGTTTACATTATTTATACTGTAGTTTAATAGCAAATAATGAACAAACAAAACACTCACCACACAGTGGTTGGAGGGCTGGCTGCCAGTTGCAGGGGTCGGAGGGAGGGTAGTAAGGACTCGTGGCAGTAAACTTAAATATGATTTGGCAGCTGGGAATTTGGCGGTTGGGAATTAGCGAATGTGTGAAGCCCGCGAAAGTTGAAAACGCGAATGTTGAGGGAGACATGTATAGCTCCTTCGCACCCTACAGTCCCCTCGTCTGTGACTGATATAGAAGTTTCTTATGTCATGGCTGTACTGTCGTTTGGTTCTTTAGGATGTTTAAGATTTTTTAGCTCCTCTTCTAAGCTCTGTATCTTAGCTTCAGCAGCTATGGCTTGTAGCTCCCATTTCCTGCTCTCTGCAGTTATCCTCTCCTCCATTTTCTTGCCGAGCTCTTCTAGCTTC